>JASDQU010754292.1:1557-11952 GCA_032191745.1 Picea mariana | reverse complement strand
CGCTCACCATGTGTCCTCCTGTTGGATGGTCACAATCCTTTCGGGATTTCATGAGTCAATAGTTCTGACTCTTGCCCTTTTTATCTCCCAGTAGCCGAAATGATGAAATAGGCCTTTCATTCCCGTCTTCACATATGAGGGTTAAACCTCGTGCAACTTATCCTAGATCCAATGGCTATCGGTCCATGCACTTAGATCTGACAGCCCAGATCACTTTCTCCTGCACACTCTCCTCCTGCTTGTCTGGACGTAGATTCAATGGTCTAGATCTCGTCCTCTCCAGCTGATCTAACGACAGTTGTGCTCCATCCTGAGCTTGCACTTCTTCCTGAACTTGGAAGACTTCAAATGCTTCAAAGGTCTCAGCCTTTGCTCCTGCTATGAAGCTTGTATCCTCGGCTCCCACCTGCATTCTAAGACATTGTCCCTCTTAAGATTTTCAAACTCTTACTCACCAAAGGGTGTCTTGACTTCTGCGATTCCTTACAGCTATGGATCTGTGCGCAAAGGCACTTTTCCTCCTCACCTTAGTCCTCTCTAAAACCTTGAAAAGGTTTCTCGACTTCTGGACTCTTTGCAGAGTCTCTACACACAAAGGTGCTATATGTCCTGAGCTTTGGGACCTTAGAATAAGTCCTCTCTCTCGTCTCCCACTCCTGCTGTCTGACGAGCCTTCAAATGAGTATCTGTCTGTCAACACTTTACTCAGGTGTTTTCTTGGTGCACTCCTTGCACAGGTCTTTATCCTCTTGAGCTTCAATTGCTCATACCTCTAAGGTCTTTGCCCCTTTCTCTCCTTGAAAGGATGGAAATTCCCTCTGGTAGATTTCTACTCAAGCACTCCTTACTGAGCTTCCAGGGTGTTCAGTAACCCTATGAAGGTCTTCCTTCTAACACTTCTTCTCCTTTCTGAACTCAAACAAGAGTTCTTTCTGTGCACACCTGCTCCAATTCAATGCCCTCCTGGCAGAGTTTTCCAAAATCGTCAGTGATATTGTCTTCTTGCCGAACTCAAAACAGAGTTCTTCTCCTAATGCATCCTATGCATTCGCTCAGTTCCGTCTTCGCAGAGTCTCACATAATTCCCATAAATTATGTCTTCTCTGTGCTTTCTATGCACTTGCTCAATGCCCTCTTGGCAGAAATTCTACAAAATCCCTCAATGATTCTGGTCTGTCCTGTGCTCTCTTCTGCACAGTCTTACCTCTAAGGTATTCAACAACCTTGAGGATTTTTCTTGAGTCAGTGACTTCAACTGTTGCGGCCTCCTGGCATGTCTTTGTCTGAATCCGCAGAGTTCAGAAGTGCACTCCTTGCACTGGCTTACAGAATCCGCAGTATTCTGTCATGCAACCTCTTGCATGAAGCCTCAAAGAATCCAAACCTAGAATCAAAGAACTCACAGACAGTAAATTATGTCTATCCTTGCAAATTCATACCTAACATACATCTACATCATATCATCAACACATAAAGACATTCATTCATGAACTTATAAACACATAAAGACTCATATGCAGGAAAAACTGCTCTTTGTATTAATATGAAAATGCCTCTTTACAATGTGTTCGAGCTTGGTCTGCAACCGAGCCTCAGATCTCTTCTCCTCTCTATCCTATATGCTCAACTCTATCCTTCCCTCTCTTCTAAAATGAGATCTGAGATCTTTTACATGAGGGGGCATTCAATTTACAATGAATGGTTGTCTAGTTCGAATCAGATCTAGATCCCAGCCTTAGAATCTATTTAAGGAAAATTTTCCTAGAGCCTGCGCAAAGGCATGGCTTTGGTTCTATAGGCCTTACAAACATTTAGTTCAAATTTTAAAATTTGAAAGTGAGAGGGTTGCACCTCTCCTCTTCATTGAATGCACGGTCTGCTGAGCTAGTTGGTTGGCGTGTTGTTGGCTTGTAGCGATGCTCTTGCATCAACTTTCCATGACAAAGTGAAGTATATATTTCTTCATTCCTGCCCCCAAAAAAAGAATGACGGGCCCGAGCATAGGTATTTTGGAAGCCCAAGTGACCTGCAACAGCTCATGAGTGCAACTCATTTAAGAGCCTCGACTTGAGTGTTGAAGACGAAGATAGAACTAGTTGATTCTTATATCATAGAATAATGTCATATCAAGTGTAGCCAATGGGGGAATTAGGGTCCTTGTGAAGGAATTCAATTAACCTAGATATAGTCAGATGTGTTAGCCTCTCTTCTAAACCTTCTTCAATCCAATCAGGGACCGATAAGGATAAGGAAAAGAGGGATCCATCCTCCTCATGTTGTCTCAATAATGCATCGACTACTATATTGTGTTTTCCCTTTTTATATAAGATTTCATAATCATACCTCAAAAAAAATTTTAGCCACTTGTTTTTTTTTCGGGAGGATAATCATTGCTCCAAAAAATACTTTAGAGTATGGTGATTTGTTTTTATCTAAAAACTATGTCCCAAAATATATGGTCTCCATGTGTGCACTACAATGAGAAGGGCCATCATTTCTTTTTCATACGTAGATCTTCCCAAATTGCGGTCATTCAACACTTGGCTAGTAAATGTCAGAGGTCGACCATATTGTTAAATAATTGCACCTTTACTAGTGCTAGAAGAAACTAATTCCATCAGAAAGGTTTTGTTGAATTCAGGAGCTTCTAGGACATGAGTAGTGCACATGCCTTGCTTTAAATCTGTGAAGTCTTAGTGCGCAGCATGTGTCTAATGAATTTCATTTTTCTTAAGAAGGTCAATCAAGGGATTAGCAATTTTTCCATAATGGTGTAAACATTTCCTGTAATATCCTGTGAGACTGAGGAAACCCCTTAGGCCCTTTAAGGTCATTGGTCGTGGCCACTCCTGCATAGCTTGTATCTTTTTGGGGTCTAGTATTCCACTTTGTTGGATCCAAAGGAACATTTGGTCTTTTTGACAAAAAATTGGTTGTCGTGTAGCAATTGAAGGACACATGGAGAAGGTTTCTATCCCAAGTGCGGATGTAAATGAGAATGTCATCAAAGAAAACTGGGAAAGAATTTTGAAGGTAAGGTTTCAATATTTTATTCATAAGACATTCGAAGGTGGATGGGGCATTGCAAAGGCCAAAATGAATGACCAAGAATTCATAATTTCCTTCATTGTAACATTGAGTTCCACTGACCACATTTATACTCACATATTCTTTGAGGAGACTTGCGAGCAACTGATTCGGTTATGATAAATTATGATTATTCTTTGCTTATGAGTTGTATTTTGATCACATCTTGATTATATGTTAAATTCTATATGAATATATGTATCGATGGGTATTATTGATGAGTTTCTCTAAGTGTTAAAGATACATGACAGGTTGGTAATGTTGATGGCATAAACAAACTTCCTTGGACTCTGGATTGAGTCAAGGAGTGGATCTATATTTTGGTTTGAGTATGGATTACATCCATTCGATTATATGATGATTTCAGTATGGATGTTATGTATATGGATATTGATATTGTTTTTTTCAGTGGATGCATGCTTGGTGATGCTTGCTAATACGAATCTCATAAGGAGCAAAGGGGTCCTGCACAAAAACCAATCAGTTGACGGAGACATGTGTTCGTGTGCCTGTCACAACCTACTAGCACTCTCAGCATGACCTAAACTATAGGTTAACGATTACCTAGTTTGAGAGGTACACGATGGCGTGAGGGAAGACTAAGAGAGTCCCTCACGAGGAAATGTAAGGGGCACGCAATAAGGATTAATCCTTATTCCTTAGAAGCTCTTAGTCACTCACAAGGTCGACCAGTAAAAGACGAGTAGCACCATTGGAGCACGAAGGTGCATCGTCGCATAATTAAAATGTGAATCATTAAATTTAAATAGTCTAGAAAATCAATAAAATGCTTAGACCTTGATAGAACAATCTATTAGTTAATCAACAAATTATAAACTTAGAATGCTAACCAAAATCTAAACCTAAATCTTGGACTAAGTCTATGTCTAAATTTAAATAAGTGTGTAAAGAATTAATGAGTCTATGTAATAATTGTTGAGTTTATTTAACATAGACGTTTTTAAGAATTATTAATAAGCATGGAACTGATATTTTTCTCTTAGTGGTGAATAGTGATGGTAAAATTTATGTTTTCTTTTGTTGAGAACTTTCTAAATGATATTTTACTTATATATTGAATTTTCATGTCTTGAGTGAATACAATTTTAGATAGTGAATTTGCATTAATGTTTACCTAGAATTTGCATTGTCCTTTATAATACAGATATCAATGGACATGAAAGTAGTTGTTTCCAGCATAAATTAAGCAAGATCAAAGATGTATATAATCAAGCATATTAATCATAAATTTGATATAGTGATTTATGTGGAAATTCAAATATGGAAAAAACCACAGGTAATGATTATCAGTTTTCTTCTTATTCAAGGGAAAATTACAATAGCCAACCCAAGCATATAACCATTTACACAAACAGTTCATAAATAGATTGCATGCTCATACATCTGACACCATGAAGAAATTCATTAACATGTTCCCAACAAATTAATAGATTCAGCTCCAACGTTGATAAAAAGGGACGTTAAACCAAAGATTAGAGGTAAGGAATTCAGTCGCAAAAACTAGACAATTCCTCATACAGAGTTATCTAATCAATTTCGCGTCTGGAAGAAGCATGAAATATATTCTTCAGGTTTCATTTAAATATATATATCTAATTATAATACAGGGTACGTGTTTGGTTAGCCAGAGTCGAGTGAAGATTGTAGGGATCAAAACTGGTCACGCACTGTAAATCTTCTCTTCTAGTTTTGCCCGTAAAATTTCACCTTGGGATCTGGAAGGTTGTCTCTGGTGTTAGGCAAGATTCTTCTAGATTAACAATCTGAGAAGCTGGTGCAGTTTTTAACCTGTAGTTTAGTCTACCGTCATGTCAGATTGCGAAGGAGGACATTCACCAATCGGAAACTTGAGTCCAAATTCGAATGCCTTCCCTACTAGTTGCGTATGTGTGTTCAGTTCTCCTACGACTTCTTGGATGAGTAAATACAGTGTTGTACTTACTTCTACTTACTTCTAGAATACCTGATGAGCTGTACATGCTGATAAATAGAATACTTAGGTAGTTGTACAATGTTTTAATTTGGTAATTTTCTTAAGTAGAAATTACTGTACTCCTCTCATTACTAATTATTATTTAGGAAATTGAAAGAAGTTTCATCAGATAGCATGATGGTTGTGGCTGGGTCTTATTTTTTCAATAATTACTCGATGTTTTTACCCTGTGCAGGGCAACTATCGAATTATAGAGAGAACCTATTGACACGTTTGTAACTTTTTTGGTGTTATTCTTGTCCTTTGTAATTAGATGGTCACACAGTAATTTCTTAATTATATTAAATAAATGTTAAAAAATAAACAGGTTAATAACTAAGAATATGCTAGCATTTTTAATAATCGGAAAATTAAAATTTATAATTAAAAAATCATCAAATATACCCATTATCAATATATGTACTCATTTAAGCTTAATTACAAGTATAAAAATTCTATTGTCATAATAACCCTTGGACGGTTGACACATTTACTTATAACAGTGACCATTGTGACCATTGTGGCGTCACCTAAATATCATTATGTCCTTCATAGATTTAAATGAAAGATTAGGTTCAACTTGTGAAATACCCGATAACGATTATTTTGGTACGCCAATCTTTAGAATATTTAATCTTGTCAACTTTCCTAGAATGATACACAACTTTACAAAAACAAAAGATTATAAGATCTTTTCCATGCAAGAAAGGTTGGATGCCTTTTTCGTATTAATTTAGGATTTTTAATTTTTAATTAGTGGCCCGAGATATCCGTAGTCATAAGCTTTAACAATTTTACCAGCTGTTTAGGATAGATCTCAATAGGTTGATTGTGATAGATGTCGAGTAATATTAGTGATGTATTGGTTTTGATCTGATAATTTTGTTGGTCATTCTTAAAAATGATTGATAAAGGGTTTCCCTTAAATTTCAAAAATATTAGTACACTATAATAATAGATTGTTAACCATGAAAAGTTAAAAAGAAACTAATATTGACTAAACTACTTATTGGGATGAGAATTTAGAAATCCTTGTTCTAATAAATTAAAAATTCGTGGGTAGCGAATTTCACTAATAGAAGGGTGTTGAGTGTACTAAATTTTAATAATACACCTTAACTATGGGTAAACTTTAGAACTATGTCGAGGTACTAGTATGTTACATAAGGTGTTAGACTTGAGTGTTTGAAACTAATGATGAATATATATGTGTATTAATAAATCATTTACATAATAATAATATAGCGCAGTTTTCATACGAATGGAAAGTAGTGTCGAATACCTTTATGACCTTCGATTATTTACATGTAGGTTGGTTGTGAGATTTCTTACACTTAGTTTCTCATTGAGAAGGGAATGTTTTAGTTATTTATTATGCAATGGTTGATGCATTAGTAGATTAGAATCTTTCAGATTAGGATGATATCCTTATTATCACTATATTTGCATGAACTGAAATTATCATCCTTCTTGAATCTTATAAATGAATTACTATATGTTTTGTATCTTAACATCGTGGTAAGGTTACATAGTTGGCATATTATGTTTTTTTAAGACAATTGTAGAAATGTTATGCTTACTAGAAAGACTATAAAAATTGTTGTCGTTGATTGTTTCCCTTGCTTATAACAAGATTACACGTTGATTGTTGCCCTTGCTTATAACAAGATTACAATGTTTATATAATGGTCATGTTTGAAACCACTTTAACATATTAAAAAAACAAAATTCTACCTCAATGCAATCACTTAACTATGTATCAAGTTGTGGGGATGTTTCTTTCATGAGTTTTGAAAGGAGTCTTCCGAATATATTCCTCCCTCATCTAAATATGGTGATAGATGGAGAGAATGTCTAATTTGGTGAAGACACAGGCACCCTAGAGTTCATTCAACAGAGCATCAATGAAAGGAATCAGAAATTGATCTTTGATGGTCAATTTATTCAGGGAAGGAAATTTGTGACACATTTTCCAAGTGCCTTCTTTCTTTAATACCATCACCATGGGGGAATAATATGGGTTGGTACTAGGGAGAATTACCCTCGCCTCTAGTAATTCTTGTACCATATTTTCTATTTCATTATTTTGAGCAAATGGATACATGTAGGGGCATACATTGGGGGGTTGACTTCGTAGAAGGAGAGGGATGCTATGATCGTGCTCACCCCTGGAGGGAGGTAATTCAGTGGGAACCTCGAAGACCTTGGGGTACTTGTCCAATATTAATTGCAGGCGAGGAGGAACTACCGAAGAGGTGTGATGAGTGACATAGATGGAATGAAATTGAGCAATCACACAATGGTGGCCTTTCTTCAACATTTTTCCATCATATGAGAGATGATGATTTCAGGAGAGCCCTCCTGGAGACATCAGAGGGTATATGTGTGAACCTCTTGAGTGAAGCTCATATATACTTCTTGATAATCCATTGTTATTGGTCCTAGAGAGTGAAGCCATTTCACTCCCAACACAATATGACATCCCCCCATGGAAATAGATGACATGTGGATTTTCATATGATAATCCCCCTTTCAAAGTTTTACATTCTCACAATGGCCCCCACACTTCATTGTACCCCATTAGTGATGAGGATTTGAAAATTAGAAACAAGGCAAACAAAACAATGGATCTCCTCAGCAAGCCTAAGATGAATAAAATTATGGTTGCTACCACTATCAATCAACACCACAACCAACTTATGTTTGATGTATCCATTGTTATTCAATGTATGTGGGGCTAGAATAACTGAAAGGGATTGAAGTAATATGACAGGTTCCTCGGGTTCCATAGGGACTGCAACAAAATCTCTGGCATAGACACTTGGTTGAGCATCCTCTGGATCAGGAGTCTCATATAATGGTATGTCTGTATAGGAAGATGAAGTTGATGCATCAATATGGAAGAACTATTTTTCCCTACATTTATGTCCTGATGAGTACTTTTTATCACAATAATAACAAAGTCCTTTCTTGTGATGCTCTGCCATTTATGTTGGAGAGACCTTTTTGACCTTTAAGGTTTGTGTCAGAGTTGGGTTATCCCCAGGGAGAGGACAATTGGGGAATGTATCCTTCAGGGGTGGAGCATGAATGATGGTCTCTACTTCCACTGCTAATTAGCATGCCTACAACCACATAGTAGGATCACGCATGCTCACATGAGCCCTGATGGCTTCCTTTAAGCCATTGATAAAACATTCAAGGTAAAACTAATCAAATAATCTCTTGGTTCAGATAACAAACTGTTCAAATGTCATGATGAAGTATGAGATTGATCCCGTTTGGCATAGATTAGTGAGCCTTCCCAAAAAACGTGATTCCCTATCAAAAAAACCCTAAATTGTTGTAGTGAACATGTTCCAAGTGGGTAGTCCTCGATAAATTTTATTATGTCACTCGAACCACTGCCAGCGTTCTTGATCCAAGTACAAAACACCTACATGGATTTTGGTCTCATCATATCAAGTTTCATGAAGGAAAAAGTACTGTTCCATTTTAGAAACCCACCACGTTGGGTTGGATCCTTCAAATTTATGCATGTCAACTTTGGGCGCCTTATTCCAAGAATATGGAGAACCCCAAGAGGAGATGGATGAATGATTAGGATCATAATGGGAGGCTTGAGGGTCCTTTGAATTGGGATGAATGTTATTACACTTTAAAATATGTTTTTGGCTACCTAGATGGGTTCTTGTACTGATGTGCTTATGGAAGCTTAGACTTGTGTGTTGGTGGAGGACAATTGTTTTTCTAGTCTGAACACCTTATACTCCTAGTCTTCTTGTCTCTGAGAGAAGGTGGTCATAATTGGGGTGGATTAGGTAGAATATGAGAGGTTGGGACATAAAATATGGGCCACCAAAATGATACATACCAGTTTTATTAGGAAAAATAGAGGATTGCAATTAGAGAGGTCACAAATAAGGGTGTCCCGGAAAGGGTCAGGTCCGCGGGAAAAAATATGGCTTAAAAGTTAAGGGTACCATTATGATCAAAATGAAGAAAGGAATCCAATGGAATAAGTCACAAATTTCAAAATTCTCAACTTCTCAATAATAAAATTTTTTGCCAGGGAGTGTTTCTGAAGTGAAAAAATTAGCAGGGGCCAAGTGCACTGTAATAAATCAGTTGCAAGGGATGGGGTATGCAAGGTATCTATAGGAAAGGGTGTGTTGTTTTATATATCTCTGTTATATACGTGCAGGGTCAAACAATAGTAGTTAACACAATATATCAGGGCACCAACTAAACAGGATAGACTGTATCCTTAGTCATACTATCCGATTACTAAGGTACTACAGAGTATTTTATCGAGTGTTGTTCTTGGTGACACTATAGTATTCGGGCCTCCGATTAGTTTATCTTTGGATGGGTTAAGGATATCTAGGTCGATCTATATACAAGTGTTGTCTGATGTGCTACCACTCGAAGGGGTACCAATAGGGGTTAAAAGGGTGGCCAACAATGTGCACTTAAATACCACTTGTATTTACTACATGTATGATTCCCTGATCGTGGGTTTATGTGTGAAACGATAGATCTCTATAGATTAAATATGTTGAAATAAGTCTCTACCCTGAAAAAAAATCCCCACAAGTTCTACTGAAGAAGGATCTCTAATACCACTTGCAATATACCAGATAAATTTGTGACATCCTCCTCATTACGACAACAACTCTTTAACAGGTGCAATTTTTTTTTTTGGTTTAAGGTGTGTGCGTGCGTGTAAAAAGGAACGGACACACTTGACTCTACATCGCCACCCGATGACTAACAAGACGCAACCACGATGATCACAACAAGATGACATAAGGCACACAACAAGTAACAACAAGCATTAAATGACCATAGACATAAGGTGCACAACAAGTAACTACAAGAATTAAACATCATACTATGTTATGTACAGTACGAACACAGATGGAAGAATCCATAGTAGTAGATTTTACTATTTCTTTACAGAAAAGTAGGGTGTTTAATCTTAGTTCTCTGCTCCAGAGAGAGAATGTCAGATAGGCTCCTGGCCGACTGCTCAGGTAGAAACTAGTAATCTCTGTCAGGAGGTCGCAGTGGTGGGAACTTTGCCTTTAAAGAGCCTGAGACTACTGATACGACCTTACATGTGTGTCACAAGAGTGGAAACCCTACCTTTAAAGGGCTCGAGACTCTTGATATGGCACTGGATTCTTTACACAAAAAACAATCACACACACAGAATTATATATAGAGCGACTAGCCTTATCAGATCGAAGAGTTTGATATCATACAACTGTGAGATTGTACAATTCCAATTATAGTACTAACCCTGAAATTAA
>JASDQU010754291.1:15945-36196 GCA_032191745.1 Picea mariana | reverse complement strand
TACAAGAACACGATAAACAATGTGGATGATAAGAGGCTCCCAAAAAATGCTTCAAACTCTATCCAAAATCACT
Organism: Picea mariana; assembly: GCA_032191745.1. Classification (NCBI taxonomy): domain Eukaryota; kingdom Viridiplantae; phylum Streptophyta; class Pinopsida; order Pinales; family Pinaceae; genus Picea; species Picea mariana. Next base: position 36,123 of record JASDQU010754291.1, on the reverse strand, counting down.
AACAGCTTAAGCGGGGATGGCACAATGATGCAAGTCTTGGCTAAATCATTGGGAAATAAAAGAAGAAGTTATTCTGCAAAATACCGATGCTATTAAAAATAGTGTACAAGCTAAACTTAAGGAGAATATGTGGTGCGATAAAGAATTAGAGGATAAAACAAAATTAATATATTATAAGGAGGTGTTTAACCCTAATCTTGAAGATCAAAAGTATTTCTCTGTTTTGACTAGAGAAAAGAAGAGAATCAATATTGCTATTTAATAAGAACTAGTTCTCATGAGTTGCATAGTGAAACTAGGTGTGTATATTTCAACCTTGTACAGTTAATTACTTCAAATACATTCTTAATAAAAATAGAAAAGATACAATAGCCTACACACATTACACATATATTTTACCCTAGAAACCCAACTCGGGAAAACCAACAATTTGTTTAGATTCACGCCTCTAATTCTTTATTCAACATGGATCTTCATTATTTACAATATGATATGTATAGGATCCTGCAACATCCAAAACTCTTAATTCATTGACCCGAATTAGTCAACAACCCAAATTCCTTAACTGGAATTAGAAAACCATCGAAGAAAACCATGTGCCGAAAAACCACTAAAAACGGATGCAAAAAATCACCAATTTTTTTTTCAGGGGCTCCTACCCCCCTACGACCCCCTAGAAAAGGGTGACCTATCCCCCCCCCTTGTGAATCCCCTGACACAATGCATATACTAAGGTTGGTCATGTAAAGAATATATCACATACCCAATAGGGCATTGGGAAATCCCCAAAACACCATGGTAGGAAAGAATGTGTCACCAAGAGGGTTGAACATGAAAACACTTTCTCTTGGAGTACCCTGCATATATCCAAATTAAATATCAATTTCAAAATATTTGTCAGAATAACAACCTTCCTAACCTTCTAAGTCATAAAAAATTTAGTGATCTTGGAATGCTTCTCTTAAAGATTTTCAAGCATCAAAAAACATTTTAAGGAAATCCAAGTAATCTCTTACTTTTCTTAAGGTTCGATAGACTGATTTTGGTCTCAGTGGACGTTAGCCATCATCATCATCATGATCATCATCATATATATATATATATATATATATATATATATATATGATGATGATGATGATGATGATGATGATATGTTTTTAAGGTCATGGGAAAACCAGACACCAATTGGTGTACGAGATCCCCTTATTTGTCGGACAAGGGATCCCCTCCATGCAATGATTTGACTGCTAAAGTCTACAGAGGTATATATACCTTTATGTCTTTGTATTCATTATGATATGTTTCTCATTATATCTAGGAATATATGTGCTATTTTTTAAATTTTACACCTTAAGTTCTAGGGAATTGTTTTGCCAAAATTTCTTTCTCTTTTTTAATTTTATATTTAATTTTTTGTTTAAAAGATAAAAAAACATCACTTATACATTTTTGTGGTAGATTAATGCTATGAATGAATTTAGTGTTAATTTTATATTTCATTTTTACATTGCTTCAATTATCTAATTTTGGATGGAATTTATTCATGTAGATGCCATTACCTTTACAAGACAACCTTGCTTCACTACCTTCACAAGACCATCAAGAATAATCATAAGCTTTATGTCTAGAGCATGGAATTGATGATGTAAGGTTTAGGTATAAGACTAGTAAGAAATCAGTTGTTAAAGTGGTTGTAGGCGATACACCAATTTATGGAGGAGCTCATTAGGTTAACCTTTGTACTAGAGAAATATTAGAGCCATGCAATTGTAAGCCATTAGGAAAAAATCTATCTAATATTTGAGATCCATAATACATGTAATTTCAATACACTTCACTTCTTCAAAATGAATTATAGTGTGCTTCACTTATTCCAAACCAGTTGTAGTAAAAATTATTGTAGGAATTATCTTCCAAGCAATGACCATTTTTATGAAAAATATCCCACATTTTATTTACATAGTAACGGGTTTCTTTGTATTCATGGAAAGTTGTCTTGCGATATTGTAAATGTAAAATAAATGGAGTTAAGGATTATTTTTTATTTAAAATCAATATTTTTTCATAATTGTTGTAACCTAGACTGCAAAACCAAAATTCATGAACAAAGAAAATAGAGAATGAGAACACATCAGACAACAACGACGAATTGAGGGGCAATATATCTCTTTATTTCTTAGTCAACCAGTGGAGAAATGGTTTACAAGTCTCATTGAATCACCTCACATGATTCTACATTTAAATAGAAAATATGCAAACATTTTTCAGGAATATAAAAATCCAAACACTTGAGAAACTTCCAATAGAGACAACCATGAACTATAACTGACAGGTATGTGTTATCACCACCCAACAATCTCCAACTTGACAACAATTTTCCCGATACTTTTCTCAGTGAATTCAAACATCACCTTTCCTACAAGTCAAGAGAATCCAAACTCTACCATAATTTCTCTAACATAATTGGTTGTGTAAACATGTCTGCACAATTTTCCCTAGTATGGACCACTCTACCTTCATCAATAACCTATCTTACAAAATGATGCCTTATCCCATTTCGGTATGCTAGACTGTTAGTCAAATACCCAACACTTTGACTACCACATAACATCTTATCATCCACTTGTCCAAATTCTCTCCCACAAATAGAGAGGATAAGTCGATCTAGTCATTTAACCCATTCTAGAGATATTCTCCTCACTTTGGATACCTTGCTCTAATGCATGAAAATTTGGACCAACTTCCCCCCTAGTAGGGGAAAAAGTTATGGAAACTAAGTTTCCCAACAAAATCCGAGCTCTTTATGTAGCTACTCCTCTCAAACAAATCTCCCACTTGTGGAAATATTCAAAAGAGAAGTTTTGTGGGACCAAGTCGTTGTGCATTATGTAAACAAGATGAGGAGAGTAATACATATATTTTCATTCATTGTACTTTCTCTTGCTCGATTTGGGAAGAAATTTTTTCATGTTACAGGAAGTCATTGACAGGGAGATTTTGTTGAAAATGATCTGCTTTCTTGGATACAGGATCCCAAAAACTCTCTCTACAAAGATCTTCCTTTAATCACAACTTGGGGTATTTGGATTTTGAGTAATAATGCTCTCTTTGAAAACATTTTTCCTCCCCCTGAAAAAATTGCAAKTAATAGTTTAGCAATCCTTGCTTCCTTYCCTCAATCAAGGTCAACTCCTCCCCGRCCTCCTATTGTTGATTGTGCAATTCAAATAGATCATCCTTGGGATTTCTTTGATGGAGCAACTTAGGGTGCCCCTTCTCAAGGAGGAGTGGGTGGTATTCTTCACCTAGATGGTGACTACACAGTTTCCTTTTTTTCCAGTCTAGGAGCGACCACAAACAACTACAGTGATTTCATGGGCCTAAATATCTTACTTCTATTGACAAAGTAAAAACATATTCAGAGGTTGCGTATTTATGGGGATTCTCAGTTTATTATCAACTTCATGAATAAAACTAGCCATCTACACAACTATTATCTTCAACCATTGTTTGAAGAAATCAAAGACATAACACCTTCTTTATCCAATGTCTCTTTCACTCATGTCTACAGGTACAAGAACATAGAAGTAGATTCTATCTCTAATGCTAGATTGGATATGTTTGTTGGTAGATGGAAGGTCTGGGAAAAGGATCCACAAAGATCCTTTGAAAATTTTCACACCTCTTGGCTCAATCTATGAATTTGCGGTCTCAATGTATATACATATTTTTGAACATATGTTTTGTGACTTTTTAAATGTTTATTTTGGATAAAAAAAAATTGAATGAACATTTCCTCTAATAATGTACAGATATTGAATCAAAGTATATCTCTAAGATGAATTTTTAATATACTTCTTTAATGGCACTTTTTTGTTGATCAGTATTTATAAGGATATATACTCTTGAAGCACAATGCTACTCAACCATAAGAATGCCCCTGACATCTATTAATGTAATTTTGTTTTATTATAAATAAAATTACTTGTTTTTTTTTCCCTTGAAAAAAAAAATTCTCTAAATTTCAAATAGACATGCACAATGCCTATTTAGATTTCTCTCCTTTAAGAATCACCCACTTATATGTTGTACTTATATACAAGGATGCACATTGTGTATTGATTTGCTACATGTTTTTTATATAATTAACATATCTATATTAGTTGTGAATGAAGAGAGAACATTGATAAGTATCATTGTTTTGTTTTGATATGGAGATAATTATAAATGCACTTAACACCTACTCTTAATCAATTTGTCATATTTGCCTTTGTTGTGAGAAGATAAAATCAATGTTAAATTTGAAACGTTAATTTAAGTCGATCCAAACAACGTTTAAAGGTGTTCTTTGACCTTCCATGGTCTCCATGAGTAAAGTGACAACTTGTATAGATGTACTTTGACCTTCCATGGTCTCCATGAGTAAAGTGAGTGGATCTATGTCCTAATCTTCATATTCTAGTAGTTACTCTACTTCTTTTTTCATAGTTAATAAAATAACTACAATATATAATATATATTAAAAAAGACAAAATACTTAAACTTATCTCCACCATCCAACCCAACAACCTAAAAGCTTGTAAATATTAATCAATTAATTACCTTCAAAATACATTGCAATTTAATAAATAATTGAAACCTACAAAATTAAAGAACATATCTCAAAAATAAATAAATTGATTAATTTTTTCTAATTATAAATAATAATAAATTAAATTTAGAAAATCACCAATTTTTTTATTATCAAAATTTTAATAAATTGGGTCTGGAGAATCAATCACTTACGTATTGTAACTTTTCCTTCAATACAATCAACTAACTCCCTTAAAATTTATGGCAATTTAATAAATAATTGAAACGTATAAAACTGAAACCATGTCTCAAATTAAATAAATAAATTAATAAGTTGATTTATAATTTTTTAAATCAAAATTTTAGTAAATTGGATTTTATTATAAATTATATATAAATAAAATATCTGAGAAAATGATATTTTTGAAGTGTGCGAGTTAAGATTAATAATTTAATGATTTATGAATATATTATATATAATTTATTAATAATTATGGGATTTAAAAGATTTGAGATATAATTTTTTTTCTCTTTTAGGGTTTCACTTGCCTCTAACAGGATACCAGCTCTAAACCTCTATCAATAGTGATGCAGGGGGTCTGACTCCCCTTTACTACTTTCAATGCAGTTTCACAGTCGAGACTTTGGTCCTTCTGAACCCAACTTGACAACATCAGATTCTGAAATTGCAATGAACTTCCAATAATGTGCACCCCTCTAGGGATGAGCACATGAATGACGCGCAACATCCAATGGATTCGCAACCCTTGTCTAAAGGAGGCGTCAAGTGGATATCAGGGCAGTGTATTCCAAAAGTTGCAATGACGCCTCAGTACGATATCAGGTCCAAAAAGATGAATGGATACATACAATACATGAAGGACCACACACTCATCGGTAAGTTCTTTGGTTTTTGGCCACCCGAGAAGGATTTAGTTCTTTGGATTACTTCTAGATGGAAATCTACCTATCACATTAATCTAAACCTAGGGTCCAAAGGTTTTTTTATAGTTGTTTTTGAGAACCCCAAGGAACGTGACCGAATCTTCGAAACTAGGCCCTACTTCTACAGATCTGTTGGATTACAACTCAGATATTGGAAGGAAAATTTCAATCTGGACAAAGAGGACTTCTCCTTTGCTCCTGTCTTGGTACACCTCTACTACCTACCACAAGAATATTGGGAAGAAGAGATTCTAGAGGGCATCGAGAACACCCTAGGAACTTTTGTCAAATCCTCTGAAGCCACCAAGTAGGGTTGCTATATTTCCTACGCTCGTATTTTCATCTATATGAACGTATCCAGTCCAATCCCAGAATCAATTTGCCTAACTTTCTAGGATGTTACTTGGCTCCAAACCCTTGACTATGAATTCATTCCCTTTCGTTGTAGACATTGTCATGAGCATGGACATATTTAACGCGACTGTCCTCTGTTAAACCCTCCCAAGCCTACCAATCCATATCATGAGAAGGATGTGAAAGGCTACACCAAGATACCTCCCCACCGAAGAGTTAACAACAAACAGATACCCACTAGACCCCTAGGATGTTCAAAAACCCCTATCCAAAAGAATAGCTTCAAAGCCCTCAATTCTTTACCTCCAAATTTATCTGAGATTAAAAATGGAATTCCCTCCACCAACAAACCGAAAAACTGAAAACTCGATGAATCACAGATCCCCATCCAGATGACTCTAAAAACAAAAAAATCTTTGATCCCCTTTCCAGAATACCCCCTTGTGGAGGATGCCAATATGATACTGTCCTCGGACGGTGGTCTAGAAGTTGAAACAGATGAAATGGAGCTCGAAGGTATAGATCTTCGAAACATTATGGATGTTATTAAAAGGCAGGACATGCAATTCATTTTGTAATGTCCCCATTTTTGGATTTACTTATGTTGTAGAGTGGGATGCCTACCATAGTAGCCAGTTGAGGATGATAGTGAGATCCAAAGGTATTGAGGATTTTTTTTGGGTCTGATTCACATTATTCATCATATTTCATCACCAAGATCCATTTTGCACAACTTGTCTTTGGTTTCATTGCATTCAAACAATTTCCGTAATTTTGAGTTATTATTGAGCATATTTTAATTACATTCACTAAGGATGTCATTTTGGGAATAGCATGTGAAGAAACACCTTAGTGTAATAGCTCATTGGAATCAGGCAGAAAATCTCCAGAGGATAAGATGATGAAAAGTGACTTTCAGTGGCCGGAGAAGCCATAAGGGAAGATTAATCACTTTTTAGAGGAGAAAAGTCTAATTAATAAAGTGATTTTATGAAGAAATATTAAAAGTAAATTAAAAGTCACATGGAGAGAAGAGGTGAACGGGGGTATAAAAGAGAGATAGGGGATTCTATTCTCTCATTATGTTGATTGATATTTTCATGTCTAGCTTCTTAGCTAGAAAGCCCATGGTACTTAGGGGTTTTGAGGGTTTTGACTGAATAAATCCTAGAGATCAGCAAGGAGGTGAAATATTCCTCCCTCACATTTCTATTCCAGTGCAGTTCTAGTTGGTGCATATTTGGTAAAGAGAGGCACATTTGTTGAGGGTTTTCTGCAGAGAGGGCACATTGTTCAGTCAAGGATAGTTCGATTTGGATTTTTGGAGGGAGATCTTGAGGAGATATAATTGGGGTTGTCTTAGGCTCACTAAGGGCGAATTTCCTTGGCACTGTGGGGGGTTTCCAACCTCCATATTTATTTATTTTCATAGTTGGGTGAATTTCATGAAGGAGGGCATATTGGGGGTTTGAGATCTAGTGATTTGTGAGAATATTTGTCATCTAAATCCAGGGCATATTCACATATGAGTTAGCCATCATCAGATCTACAAGTTGCAACCATTTCATGAAGATTTTACATCAGATTTATCTGTGCATATTTCAACAGGGCGTAAGCAACAAGGAATGCACATTTATGGGTATTGGAATTATGGATTTTGCATGATATAACATCTCTTTTGGGCATCCATCATTAGGGGATCAAAAAGGAGGATCATTGACACTGTTTCCTTGCCTTTTGAAKACATTATAGGCCAATAAAGTGGTTGTTGTATTACTTATATCAGATCTGGAAATTATTGTATGTTGGACAACCAAATGCATATTAAATAAAGCAAGGATTTGAGGTACTATCTTATGGTTTTTAATAGCTATTAGTTTCTGATTGATTTGGTTATCATTGCATTTKTTTTCCTTATGTATTACATGAAAAACATGGGCCGAAATACATCATAAAATACACTTAAATGAATGATACAACCATTGCACACAAAGTGTTTGACAAAATGTTTCAATCAACCAACACATATAAAACATAATAGCCATCAATTATATATAGCATCCCACAATCAGGGAGTTATAAGGACATAGTAATTATTTCAAATTTCATGCTAACACATCAGAAAACCTCATCAAAGTAAGGACATCAAGAAGAAGGCATTTGCTAAGGGAAATAGAACATATCGTCAAAGTGTTTGACGAAATTTTTGAACCAAATATATCTCATTTTTATATTAGATTTGGTTGGGAACATTACAGTGGTATTAGAGTGAATTTCCTTCGCCATCCTATGATAAAATACCGAAGACCAAGAGAAGAGGTCGTGGGGTATAGCCTATAGTAGGTATTCCTGGAGGATAAATGGCTTTTGCATATGAGATTATATGTTGTGATAGGGAATATCAAGCCCTTAGTGAGACATTCAGGGATCAGGTAATATTCCAACAATTTGTATCCATCAAAAATCCTAGGTGGAGTAAAGATGATTTTGCATTATGGGCCAAGAAGATGGAAGAAGTCAATTATTGGAACAGAAGAGCAGAGAAAAACAGAGCCAAAGTAGTCAGGAAAGTAGATACATCACCACATGCTAGCAGATTGAAAGGAGCACGGATTGAGCCTACAACCGTTAGGAGCAGGGAACTTTGCCACAATTGCAAAGATATTTAGGAGCCGGATCACAGATGTAAGGGTAAATGGAGAGTGCATTACATTGAGGTGCACTACGATAGTGATGAGGAGGATGTGTATGAGGATGCGGCCTTAGATGCCTCATTAGAGCAGTCTTAGGACTCCTATGCATTTGATGGAAATTTGGAGAGTCGGGATGATAGCGCATGAGCTTTAGTTTCCTGATCATACAGTGTTGAGGACTCAACACTTCACCATAGTAGTGATACTTGTGAGGATCCATCTGGGGCAGCACCTAGGCATGAGGACAATCGGAGATTGGGTGATCCACCATGGGATGTTGATATGAGGTCATGCATGGGGGATAATGACCCTCCTATGGATTTGAGCATGACACATTACTTACCTTCTCATACACTTATTATAGACATAATTCTTGCTTCAGGATATCAGTGGTATTCCAGACATGGTAGAGGAGCCTTGTGTAGTGATTGAACACAAGGAATATGTGGATCTGCAGGCCCAGGTAGAGAGGCATGACTTGGAGACAAATGACTATATATAAACCTATCAATATGGGGAGAGTGAGTCACTCTTTTGGGGATTCCATTGATAGATCATGTTGGGGAGACCGATAGATTGATGGGGCACTTACTTTTGGGACCAGTCTACAGTGATGGGGGTGATTTCCTTGTTGGTCGGGATGACCATATCACATGTATGGATACATCTGTATGGGATCCAGGTGCATATGATGTTAGTTGAGTGAGTGCACATGAGGATACAACTATGCATACATGATATAGGGCAGTTCAGATTGAGGCAACATTATATGATGATGTACAATGGCATACATGGGGATTCAGTAGCACAGTGGATAGTGGGCAGTACGGTGCCTTATCTCTTGAGGAGTGTGTTGATGGGGATTCCATTGTTAACATTAATAGTGGGAGTCATGAGGTAAAACCTCAACAGGATAGTGATCAGGAGTCACGACACTTGACAAGACAGTTGAGAATTAGAGAGGACATGATCATAACATCCATTAGACACATTGATGATCGGTGGCACATGATATTTTGGATGGGGAGATTTACCTTGATGATTTCTAGACACTCAATGAGAGAGTGACTATGATGAGGACTGACTACCAATAGTTACTTGTGGATAAATATTACCTTTTGGAGGTTGGCAAGATGTATCAAAGGGCGCTCAGGGAGAATGAGATTGAGGTGGACCGACTCACTCATGAGTTGGTAAGAACACGGGGATTCTTGGAAGGTGCACATAAAACCCTTCGAGAATCAAAGTTCATATTAGAGGAGCTCCTTGATGAGGCTATTCAGGGATCCACTACATCTATATCAAAAGAGATTCAATTATATACTTCATCTACATAACTAGAGGTTGTTGGTGGTTTGATAGAGGAGCACCAGTTGATGGAGGAGCATGAGAAGTACCCAAGATCACTGATGATTATGGAGAGATGTGTTCCAAAGACGCGGGAGGATGTCCATGTGTCACAGGGACCACCATTCATGAGGGGTTCTGAGACAATCATACGCATACATGATGAAAATCCCTTACCTCTGCCTCGGCAGGGTCCGCTGACCTCTCGGTCTAAGGATCGTTCCTATTATCAAGCCATTTTGGCTCTTCAATTCCCTGCTAGAACCTTGAATCAAATCCATAGGTACTTCTATTGATCTCAGCCCATGCATACAAGCACTAGGCATGAGATCCCTTCACATGACCACAATCCTATGACCACAAGCCTACACAATAGGCGTGTCACATTTTGTGATGTCGAGACTTTTCGTTCCAAGACACCCAACTCTCCCAAGTCCTAAAACCCTGAAAAGGGCTTAACGGTCCTTATTTCCTCCCTTAAATCATCCTGATGTGACCCTCGGCCATGACCTAGGGCCCAACCTTCAAGCGCGTCGGGATTTCATGTATCGAGGATCCTCAAGGTGATTCACCTTCGTTCTCCCGACTCCCAAAATGTCGAAATTCCCCTGCATTAGATCAACGACTCTCACTATCCTGCGATCCAACGATCCATGTTCCTCCTTCGCGAAGTCGGAACTTCGCGACTCGGGACTTTGGGATGGTTCTTTCCTTCGAACCTCCGAATCCCGAAATGCCGAAATGTCGATGCTTCGAATCGATGGCCCACAGCCTGACTTGATCCAACGACCCGGATGTTGTCATGATCTCGGCTATCGTGAGTTATTAAAACTTACCCTTTGACTTCCTTCCACAGAGAGTCAACGAAATGTTGCATGCTCGCCACGCATTCTTTTCGATGGATGGTCCTGATGATTTCACGAACTCTCCTTTCGCGAGTTTTCTCCTCTGCTACCTTTTGATTTCCTGATGTCCAATTCCATGAACACCCTCGATCTACTGCCACCTGTCACCTCTGATGATGGGCGGTTCCAATCGTTTGAGAACTTCTCTCATGCACCTTCCTCCGGGTCCAATGGTTTTTGGTCCATGCACTTAGATCCAATGGTCCAGATGTGACCTCCTCCTGTGCACGTTCACATCTGTCTGAACTCTGATCAGACGATCCAGATCCTCCTACGATCTACGGTTGCGGTCGAATCACGATTTCACATGTCACAACTTTGGAAACTAAGGACTTATGTCCTCCCAACTCCCGATATTCGATCCCATGAAATGAACCAACAGTTCAGATCTCTGTTGGATCGATGGGTCCTATTCCTCCTAAGCTTTGAGAGTTAAACGACTCTTACCTTTATCTTCCTTGCATCTTCTCTTGGCACAACGACTGTCGACTATCGATGCTTCCTCCTCGAAGATTATCTATCGTTCATTCAGCTCCTTAACGAGTCCTAGCCAAATCCTTTGGCGCTAACTCTCCTGAACTTTTATCTTCCGACTTAGAATATTTCCAGTCATTCGAAGATCTCATCCTTCGAACTTCTTCCTTCTACGAACTCAACTCTTGGTCTTCCTTATGCTTCTGAAAAGTGTTATCTCTTCTAAGCTTACAAACTTACTCAGTTTTCTAAGGGACTTGACCCTTGCTTCCTTACAAGACTCTCAGTGTCCTCATGAGAAAATTTGCACTCACCCTCCTAAGATTTTGAATTTGGAACAAGTTCTCTCCGCGCATTCTCCTTGTGCTTGACTGGCCTTCATATGGTTTTCCTTAACCACTTCATCTGAGTGTTGGTCTGGTGCACTCCTTACACAGGTCTTCCTCTAGAGTGTTCAACAACTCTGTATCAACCCTTTCACTCCTTGAAGGGAAATAAGGTCCCTCTTGGCAACCTCCTGCTCAAGCACACCTTGCTGAGCCAACAGAGTGTTCAACAACTCTATAAGTGTCTTTATTTTGAACACTTCTCTTGTCCCTAAACTCTAAGTAGAGTTCTCCTTGTGCACTCTTTGCATACGTTCAATGCCCTCCTGGTAGAGCTTCACAAAACGTTCAGTGGTTTTGTTTTTCATTGAACTCAACATAGAGTTCTTCTGTGCACACTTGCACTGGCTCAATGCACACCTAGCAGAGCTCTACAAAGTTCTCAGTAACTATGTTTCTCTCTGAACTCGATAAAGAGTTCTTCTGTGCACACTTGCACTGGCTCAATGCACACTTGGCAGAGCTCTACAAAGTTCTCAGTAACTATGTCTCTCTCTGAACTCGATAAAGAGTTCTTCTTGTGCACTCCTTGCACTCGCTCGATGCCCACTTGGCAAAGCTTCTACAGAACCTTCATTAGTTATGTTATGTGCTTCCTCTACACAATATTTCATCCAGAGTGTTCAGTAACTCTGAGGCTCCTCCTTGAGTCTATGAATTCTTCTGGTGTTCCCTCGTGGCACATCTCCTCCTGAACTCGATTCGATATTCAAGTGTGCATTCCTTGCGCTGGCTATAGAACTTCCAACATTCTGTTGTGCACTCCTTGCATAGCCTAAAGAACCCAGAATGATACAACAAAATCAAACAAATCTAGAGGAAACTATATTCCTACTGTAAACGAAACTTATCATACATCTACAACATTCATTCATGGAATACATAAACACATGAACAACAATATGCAAGAAAAACTGCTTTTCTATTATCTCTATGTGTCTATACAGATGTTTACAAACTGGAATGTAACAAAGTTCTAGTTCTCTCAAGATCTCTCTCAGAACTTCTAATACCTCCTCATGCCTCTCTACCTAGACCTCCCTATCATTCTTTACCTATATTCCTTCCTATTTGAAATCTGATACAAGATCTCCTCACAAAAGAGGGGCTCTGCGAGCTCGTCCTCTCTCACCTAACCTCCTCTATTACATTGAAGTTTTCATAAATATTTGCCTAGACCTGACTACAATCTGGGCCTACTATAAGAAACCCTTTAAGGCAATCCAACCACTACCTGTACAAAGGCATGGCCCAACTTTTACAATCTTACAACACAATAATTTGTATAGGATTATTTCAAATTTAAAAATGGGAGGTTTAATGCCTCTCCTTTCCTCCATTGCGTGTTTGTGTTCTGGTGTGCTGGCACGTTTTCTGAAGTGGAACAATGCTACTGCATCATACTCCCCTACTAGGAAAAACATGAGCTCCTTCTCATGAGATCCCCTTCACCAGTGTTGAAATCCACATGGATCCCAAATTCTCTTCTAGAGTTGTGGTCTTGCTCCTCTCCAGTTATGCTGCTACTACTGCTTAATTTTCCTCTTATGTTTCTTCTTCCTTGCTGCTATCGCAAGTTCTCCTCTTTGCTGACTGCTTCTGCTGACCTTAACATCACCTTCCTTGTTTCCTCTATCACCATATCCAGCTGCTCCAGTGGTTGGCTCTTCTTATGCAGTCTTCTCTGCTACAACTCCTCCTTATCAATGGGTGGATCACCTTGATCCCCCATATCATTTTCTTCTTTCGTGGAATTATCTTGCCACCCTACTGCAAACTTTAGTTCTGTAGTCTCATCTTGATTGTCCTGCTGCTCAGTCACCTCCTCTAATAGATTAGCCTTTTCCATTGCTCCTTATGCTGGTTCAACTCCAACTTCCTCCAGTTGTTCCTCTGGCTGGTATGCTCCTCCATATGTCTCCAACTTAGCCTATTGGATGTGAAATATTTGCACCATCACCCTTCTCTCTAGGGCTTTTGGTTCTTCATATAGATCAACAAAGTCCATGATGTTTGTTCCCTCTTCTGCTGCAGGCTCCAGTGCTGTAGTCATCTCCTTTTCAGCTTCCTGGCTGAAAATTTTGGGCCATTCTTCTGAATGCTCATCTTCTTCTCCTTGGGCAGCTTCTGATATTTCCTCCTTCATCATGACAGTCACCATTGGTTGTCCTTCTTTTGTTGTTGCATATGCAACACACACCTTGGCCTCAATTGGGCTATCTGGTAGGAATATCTGAATTCCCCCAATGATTAGAATGCCCCTCTGATCCTCTTCCTTTGTGATGGAAGTATTCAACTTCTCATCGTCTTCATTCACATGGTATGCAAACCCACATGAACCTTCACCTATCATCACTCCTCGCTACCCTGAACTCACTTCTGAGCTCCCAAGACTTTCAGATAGTCTCGTTTCTTTCCCCCTACCCACTTGGAAATTTGAGACTTCTCTTCTTCCCACCTGGCAGTCTATGAGATCAACCGATCCCATCTCATTTCCCTCCTAGAAATTTGAACTTTTTGCACTGCTCCTCTGGCAGTATGCGAGACCTTCCATTGGTCTCTTTCCATTTCCCACCTAGCAACTTGAAAGCCCATTTCCACCCACTTGGCATTTTATGAGATCTTCATTTGATCTCTCCTCCTCCTCGTTGTTGAGATTTCTCCCAACTTCTGGCTCACAGATGTGAATCGGTTCCTCCTCTGGTTCACTGAGGTTTTCAGCATGCCTCGGCCACCTTCTCATCAGCCTTCATTGTTCTCTGGCCAAAATTTTCTTTACTGACCACTTCACATCTTCCTCATGGGCCATTCACACACCCAATGTATCTTTGCATCCTGTTGTATTTGAAATGTAAGTTTCTCCATCCTTTCTCTTATCTCAATGAGCTCCAGATCCATCTTTGGATTTTTTTCTTGCTTGCAGCCTTCTCTTCAACCATGCTCATGGCCTTCAGTAGCCATTTCCACCTTCTACCTTCTATGGATTACTCTACATCTGCGTCCATCTCCATTTCCTATCACAACTCACCCGACTGTTTAAAATTTTGTTGTTGCATCCATGCAACAACCTTCTTACAGAGCATCAGTACTCTGCCCTCCTTTCACTTGTTGTCTATAGGAAAAATCATGTTTATGATATCACCTGATATGATCAGGTCATCTCCCTTCACCGTCTCTCCTTTGTTTGTTGTCAGTAAGCAAGGCTCAGTCTTGTGATTACCTCCGTTGCCTACAAAAATTAATTATGTGCTCTGATACCACTTGATGCAAACCCCCTACCTCTGCCTTGGCAGGGTCCGCTGACCTCCTTCTCTAAGGATCGTTCCTATTCTCGAGCCATTTTGGCTCTTCAATTCCTTGCTGGAACCTTGAATCAAATCCACAGGTCCTTTTATTGATCTCAACCCACGCAGACAAGCACTAGGCATGACCTCCCTTCACGTGACCACAACCCTGTGACCACAGGCCTACACAATAGGTGCATCATGTTTCGCGATGTCGAGACTTGTCATTACAAGACACCCAACTCTCCCAAGTCCCGAAACACCGAAAAGAGCTTAACGGTCCTTAGTTCCTCCCTTAAATCCTCCTGATGTGACCCTCGACCACGACCTGGGGCCCAAACTTCGAGCGGGTCAGGATTTCACGTATCGGAGATCCTTGAGGCGATTCACCTTTTTTCTCCCTACTCTCAAAATGCCAAAATTCTCCTGCGTTAGAACAACGACTCTCACTATGCTGCGATCCAACGGTCCACGTTCCTCCTTTGCGAAGTCGAAACTTCACAACTTGGGACTTTGGGATGGTTCTTTCCTTTGAGCCTCTGACTCCCAAAATGTTGAAATGCCGATGCTTCAGATCGACGGACAACAGCTTGACTCGATCCAACAGCCCATATGTTGTCGTGATCTCGGCTATCGTGAGTTCTTAAAACTTACCCTTTGACTTCCTTCCGTAGCGAGTCAACAAAATGTTGCCTACTCACCACGCGTTCTTTCCGATGGACGGTCCTAATGATTTCACAAACTTTCCTTTCGCAAGTTTTCTCCTCTACTACCTTTTGATTTCCTGATGTCCAATTCCATGAACACCCTCGTTTTCTGCCACCTGTCACCTCCAATGATGGGTGGTTCCAATCATTTTGGAACTTCTCTTGTGCACCTACCTCCAGGTCCAATGGTTGTTTGTCCACATGCTCAGATCCAACGGTCCAGATATGACCTCCTCCTGTGCATGTTCTCGTTTATCTAGACTTCGATCAGATGGTCCAGATCCTCCCATGGTCTACGGTTGCGGTCGAATCATGATTTCACATGTCGCAACTTTGGAAACTAAGGACTTATGTCCTCCCAACTCCCGATATCCGATCCCATGAAATGAACCAACGGTTCAGTTCTCTCCTGGATCGATGGGTCCTATTCCTCTTGATCTTTGAGAGTTAAATGACTCTTACCTTTATCTTCCTTGTAGCTTCTCTTGGCCCAACGACTATCGACTATCGACACTTCCTCCTTAAAGATTATCTATCGTCCATTTGGCTCCTTAACAAGTCCCAGCCAAATCCTTTGGTGCTAACTCTCCTGAAATTTTATTTTCTATCTTAGAAGATTTCCAGTCGTTCGAATATCTCGACCTTCGAACTTCTTCCTTCTACGGACTCAACTCTTGGTCTCGCTTATGATTATGCAAAGCATTATCTCTTATAAGCTTACGAAATTCTTCTGTTTTCTAAGGGACTCGGCCCTTGCTTCCTTAGAAGACTCCTGGTGTCCTCCTGACACACTTTGCACTCACCCTCCTGAGCTTTTGAACTTGGAACAAATTCTCTCCGTGCATTCTCCTTGCGCTTGACTRGCCTTCATCTGGTTTTCCTTAAACACTTCATCTGAGTGTTGGCCTGGTGCACTCCTTACACAGGTCTTCCTCCAGAGTGTTCAACAACTCTGTATCAACCCTTTCATTCCTTGAAGGGAAATAAGTGCCCTCCTAGCAACCTCCTGCTCAAGCACACCTTGCTGAGCCAAAAGAGTGTTCAAAAACTTTGTAAGTGTCTTTCTTTTGGACACTTCTCTTGTCCTTGAACTCAAAGTAGAGTTCTCCTTGTGCACTCTTTCCATACGTTCAATGCCCTCCTAGAAGAGCTTCACAAAACCTTTAGTGGTTCTGTTTTTCATTGAACTCAACACAGAGTTCTTCTATGCGCACTTGCACCGTCTCAATGCCCACCTGGCAGAGTTCTCAATAACTTTGTTTCTCTCTAAACTTGATAAAGAGTTCTTCCTGTGTACTCCTTGCACTCGCTCGATGCCCACCTAGAAGAGCTTCTACATAACCTTCAGTAGTTCTGTTATGAGCTTCCTCTGCACAATCTTTCCTCCAGAGTGTTTAGTAACTCTGAGGCTCCTCCTTGAGTCTGTGAATCCTTCTAGTGTGCCTTCTTGGCACGTCCCCTCCTGAACTCGATTCAATATTCAGGTGCACACTCCTTGCACTGGATACAGAACTTCCAACGTTATGTTGTGCACTCCTTGCATAGCATAAAGAACCCAAAATGATACAACAAACTCAAACAAAGCTAGAGAAATCTATCTTCCTACTGTAAACTAAACTAATCATACATCTACAACATTCATTCATGGAATACATAAACACATGAACAACAATATGCAGGAAAAACTACTTTTCTATTATCTCTGTGTGTCTATACAGATGTTTACAAAACTGGACTGTAACAAAGTCTCAGTTCTCTCAAGCTCTCTCTCAAAACTTCTAAGACCTCCTCAGGCCTCTCTACCCAGACCTCTCTATCATTCTCTACCTATATTCCTTCCTATTTGAAATCTAATACAAAATCTCCTTACAAAAGAGGGGCTCTGCGAGCTCGTCCTCTCTCACCTAACCTCCTCTATTACATTGAAGTTTTCATAAATATTTTCCCATACCTAACTACGATCTGGGCCTATTATAAGAAACCCTTTAAGGAAATCCAACCACTACCTGTACAAAGGCATGCCCTGACATTTACAATATTACAACACAATAATCCATATAGGATTATTTCAAATTAAAAAATGGGAGGTTTAATGCCTCTCCCTTCCTTCATTATGTGTTTGTGTGTTGGCGTGCTGGCACATTTGTTGAGGAGGAGTGATGCTCCTGCATCATACTCCCCTACTAGGAAAAACATGAGCTCCTGCTCATGAGCTCCCCTTCTCCAGTGTTGAAATCCACCTGGATCCCAAATTCTCCTCTAGAGTTGTGCTCTTGCTCCTCTTCAACTATGTTGTTGTTGCTGCTTCGTTTTCCTCTTTTGTTTCTTCTTCCCTGCTGCTATGGAAGGTTCTCCTCTGTTCAACTCCTCTTTGTTGACTGCTTCTATAGACCTTAACATCAACTTCCTTATTTCCTCTATCACCCTATCAAGCTACTCCAATGGCTGGCTCTTCTTATGCAGTCTTCTCTGCTGCAACACGTCCTTATCAGTGGGTGGATCACCTTGATCCCCCATATCATTTTCTTCTTCCGTGGAATTAGATTTCCACCCTGCTGCAAACTTCAGTTCTGCAGTTTCATCTTGATTGTCCTGCTGCTCAGTCACCTCCTCTGACAGATTAGCCTCTGTCATTGCTCTTTATGTTGGTTCAACTCCAGCTTCCTCCAGTTGTTCCTCTGGCTGGTATGCTCCTCCATCTGTCTCCAACTTAGCCTGTTGGATGTGCAAGCTTTGGACCATCACCATTCTCTCTAGGGCTTCCAGTTCTTCATACATATCGGCAAAGTCCATTATGTGTGTTCCCTCTTCTGCTACAGGCTCCAGTGCTGCAGTATTCTCCTTTTCAGCTTCCTGGCTGAAAATTTTGGGCCATTCTTCTGAATGCTCATCTTCTTCTCCTTCGGCAGCTTCTGATATCTGCTCCTTCATAATGAAAGTCACCGATGGTTGTCCTCCTTCTTTTGTTTCATCTGCAACACATGCTTTGGCCTCAACTGGGCTATCTGGTAGGAATATCTGAGTTCCCCCAATGATCAGAATGCTCCTTTGATCCTCTGCCTTTGTGATGGAAGTATTCAACTTCTCATTGTCTTTATTCACATGGTCTGGAAACCCACATGAACCTTCACCTATCAACACTCCTTTTTTCCCTGAACTCACTTCTGAGCTCCTGACACTTTCAGATAGTCTCGTTTCTTTCCCCCTGCCCACCTGAAAATTTGAGACTTCTCTTCTGCCCACTTGGAAGTCTATGAGATCAACCGATCCCATCTCATTTCCCTCCTGACAATTTAAACTTTCTGCATTGCTCCTCTAGTAGTATGTGAGACCTTCCACTGGTCTCTTTCCATTGCCCACCTGGAAACTTGAAAGCCCATTTTTTTCCACTTATTAGTTTGTGAAATCTTCATTTGATTTCTCCTCCTCCTCCTCGTTGAGATTTCTCCCAACTTCTAGTTCACAGATGTGAATCAGTTCCTCCTCTGGTTCACTGAGGTTTTCAACATGCCTTAGCCACCTTCTCATCAGCCTTCATTGTTCTCTGGCCAAAATTTTCTTTACTAGCCACTTCACCTTCTTCCTCATGGGCCATTCATACACCCAATGTATCTTTGCATCCTGATGTATTTGAAATGCAAGCTACTCCATCTTTGCTCTTATCTCAATGAGCTCTAGATCCATCTTTGGATTTATTTCATGCCTGCGACTTTCTCTTCGACCATACTCATGGCCTTCAGTAGCCATTTCCACCTTCTACCTTCTATGGATTACTCTACACCCACGTCCATATCCATCTCCTTTCACAGCTCACCCGACTATTTAAAATTTTGTTGCTGCATCCATGCAACAACCTTTTTACAGAGCATCAGTACTCTGCCCTCCTTTCACCTGTTGTCTATAGGAAAACTCATGTTTATGATATCACCTTGATATTATTAGGTCATCTCCCTTCATCGTCTCTCCTTTGTCTGTTGCTGTAAGAAAGGCTCGGTCTTCTGATTACCTCTATTCCCTACAGAAATCAATTATGTTCTTTGATACCACCTGATGCAGACCCCCTACCTCTGCCTCGGTAGGGTCCGCTGACCTCAAGGTCTAAGGATCGTTCCTATTCTCGATCCATTTTGTCTCTTTGATTCCCTGTTGGAACCTTGAATCAAATCCACAGGTCCTTCTATTGATCTCAGCTTGCACGGACAAGCACTAGGCATGACCTCCCTTCACATGACCATAGGCCTACACAATATGTGCGTCACGTTTCATGATGTCAGGACTTTTCATTCCAAGACACCCGACTCTCCCAAGTTGCGAAAGCTCGAAAAGGGCTTAACAGTCCTTAGTTCCTCCCTTAAATCCTCTTGATGTGACCCTCGACCACGAGCTGGGGCCCAACCTTCGAGTGCATCGAGATTTCTAGTATCGGGGATCCTCGAGGTGATTCACCTTCATTCTCCTAGCTCCCAAAATGCCGAAATGCTCCTATGTTATATCAATGGCTCTCACTATCC
>JASDQU010754291.1:0-14940 GCA_032191745.1 Picea mariana | reverse complement strand
CTCCTGATATCCGATCCTGCGAAGTGAACCAATGGTTCAGATCTCTCCTGGATTGATGGGTCCTATTCCTCCTGATCTTTGAGAGTTAAACGAATCTTACTTTTATCTTCCTCGCAGCTTCTCTTGGCCCAATGGTTGTTTACTATCGACGCTTCCTCCTCGAAGATTCTCTTACGTTCGTTTGTCTCCTTACCGAGTCCCAGCCAAATCCTTTGGCGCTAACTCTCCTGAGATTTTATCTTCTGACTTAGAAGATTTCCAGTCGTTCAAAGATATCGGCCTTCGAACTTCTTCCTTCTGCGGACTCAACTCTTGGTCTCGTTTATGCTTTTGAAAAGTGTTATCTCTTCTAAGCTTATAAAATTACTCAATTTTCTAAGGAACTCGGCCCTTGCTTCCTTAGAATACTCCCGGTGTCCTCCTGACACACTTTGCACTCACCCTCTTAATCTTTTGATCTTGGAACAAGTTCTCTCCATGCGTTTTCCTTGCACTTGACTGGCCTTCATCTGGTTGTCCTTGAACACTTCGTCCGAGTGTTGGCCTAGTGCACTCCTTACACAAGTCTTCCTCCAAAGTGTTCAACAACTTTGTATCAACCCTTTCACTCCTTGAAGGGAAATAAGTGCCCTCCTGGAAACCTCCTGCTCAAGCACACCTTGCTGAGCCAATGAGGTATTCAACAACTCTATAAGTGTCTTTATTTTGGACACTTCTCTTGTCCCTGAACTCGAAGTAGAGTTCTCCTTCTACACTCTTTGCATACGCTCAATGCCCTCCTAACAAAGCTTCACAGAACCTTCAATGGTTCTGTTTTTCATTGAACTCAACACAGAGTTCTTCTGTGCACACTCACACCGTCTCAATGCCCACCTGGAAGAGATCTACAGAGTTCTCTATAAATTTGTTTCTCTATGAACTCGATAAAGACTTATTCCCGTGCACTCCTTGCACTCGCTCGATGCCCACCTAGCAGAGATTCTACAGAACCTTCAGTAGTTCTGTTATGTGCTTCCTCTACACAATCTTTCCTTCAGAGTGTTCAGTAACTCTGAGGCTCCTCCTTGAGTCTGTGAATCTTTCTGGTGTGCCCTCCTGGCATGTCCCCTCATGAACTTGATTCAATATTCAGGTGCGCACTCCCTGCACTAGCTACAAAACTTCCAACGTTTTGTTGTGCACTCCTTGCACAACCTAAAGAACCCAGAATGATACAACAAACTCAAACAAAGCTAGATGAATCTATCTTTGTACTGTAAATGAAACTTATCATACATCTACAACATTCATTCATGGAATACATAAAGACATGAACAACTATATGCAGGAAAAACTACGTTTTTATTATCTCTATGTGTCTATATAGATGTTTACAAAACTGGACTATAACAAAGTCCCAGTTCTCTCAATCTCTTTCTTAGAACTTCTAAGACCTCCTCAGGCCTCTCTACCCATACCTCTCTATCATTCTCTACCTATCTTCCTTCCTTACAAGATCTCCTTACAAAAGAGGGGCTATGTGAGCTCGTCCTCTCTCACCTAACCTCCTCTATTACATTGAAGTTTTCATAAATATTTTCCTAGACCTGACTACGATCTGGGCCTGTTATAAGCAACCCTTTAAGGCAATCCAACCACTACCTATACAAAGTCATGGCCCGACATTTACAATCTTAGAACACAATAATCCGTATAGGATTATTTCAAATTTAAAAATGGGAGGTTTAATGCCTCTCCCTTCCTCCATTGTGTGTTTTTATGCTGGCGTGTTGGTGCATTTCTGAGGTGGAGCGATGCTCCTGCATCAATACACATGGGGATTCCAGAGCCAGGGGAAGTTATGGGGACACTTCCATTTGGGTTCCAAGATTGGTTGACATTCATGTAGAGGTTGACCCAGCAATACACGCAGGATATATGATGATGCAGGAGGATACAAGAGCTTGCATAAGTATATAGGGGAATACAATGATGGGAGGTAGTTTACAGGGGCATGAAAAGGTGTACAATGGGATCCAACGAAGGTGTACAGTGGGATCCATAGGGATGCATTGGAGTGCAAGGAGGAGACATACTTAGTGGAGAGTGGAGATTCATCTCCCTTGCACTAGTACATGGATAGGGGAGATCACCTTCTCAGTATCAACAATCATATGTGTGATGATGGAGGGAGTGTGATTGACCATCAGTTTGTGGAGTTACCTACTATTATACCCGATGGTTTGAGATTAGTGAGGAGTACAGGCGATTATTCACCATGGGTGTCGGTGGATGAGTTCTTGATCAAGCCTTTGGGATTGATCAATGCATATGACGCTCCCCATTCCTACATACAATTGCAGTTATTTCTGTTAGCCTCCCCTAATACTTTCATTATATACAACATCATAGGGGAAGATATTCAATTGCATTTGACATGGAGAGTTGTTAGGCAGAGACCTCCTGACAGGGGATATTTCATGATATACAGTAGGATAGGGGAGGTCCATTCGAGACAATCATATGAGGCCTTGGGAGTGATGGAGAGCATCCTCAGTCATGGGACATAGGATATTCCAAAGGTGGATATAGGTTCAAAGTCTTATCGGGATGAGGATAGGGAGAAAAGTAGGATAGGGGTTTCTGATGAGGACTATGAGGTCACTTGGCAGGATGTATGGTCGCAACAGGAAGCATCAGAGATCTTGAGGATCATACATGATGTACCTTGTGTTGGACAACTTGGCCATTTCAAGACTCGTCAGCAGATCAGAGAGAGATTCTCCTGGGAGGATCTCGAGGATGATGTCATGAGGCACATGGGGGCATGCTCGGTATGTCAGCATCACGAGTTAGGCCATGATTCCTTATCCACCCTCATTTCAAGCCATAGTTGGGAGAGTATGCTAGCATCTCTCAACCTTGGTGTACTAGAGCTATATAGTAGGGATGACATCATAGGGGTATTACCAGAGTATGGGAAACCGTAGGTAGCAGTGTGGGTGATCTGATTGATCCGAATTTAGGAGCGGAACAAAATGATTAACAGTGTGGATACAATAAACATAGAGATATGAAGAGTAACACAGATATCCAGTGAATAATATATTCCATTGAATAAATGAAATAGGTTGAAACTGTAAAACTATAGAACTTAAACACTTGCTCAAATGGTGGTAGCTATCTTTGAGAAGAGATGTGGCTGCTACATGCATCTGTCTAAGAAAAATCATTACAATGAGGCTCCAAAGGCCTTTTTGATATTACTCATGAATGCCAAAACCCTAGACATCCAAAAACCTAACCCTAGGAGGCGAAACGCCAAAAGTCATGTGGGCCCCTATGGGTAAGTTGGTACCTCAACTTCTCGGGGTCGTAACTTTTGCATACAACCTTCGTTTTAGGCATTTGATAGCCTGTTGGAAAGGTATTTCAGAGATCTACACATTCCATCATCAAACTCTACCTCTATCTACAATTTGACTATGGCGAGACAAGAAAAACATTTTTGGGGGCTCCAAAACGGTCCTAGAAGTACAACAAGATGTGCTAACATGAAAACATACAAAATAATCCAGTTGGATTAGGTGAGAGGCCACTAGTATCCACCTTGAATATGTGTAGGGATTCAGATAGCCCCAAAAGTGTAGAAACCACAATTAAAAAGAAGTACATAAGAACATGTTGAACTAAAAACAAACAAGAGGAGCTAGTTGGAATAGCTGGGTGGCCACCAACATCCACCTAAATCAATCCTCCCCCCTTAGGAAGTAATGGTCTCCTTTGCGTTGAGTTCCCCCATCATGTTAGGAAACTTCTGCTGGATTTGGCCTTGAGTGAACCACTTTCCTTGGTGTAGGAGTTTCCCTGCCTTGACAACCCAATAAAGTTGGATCCATTGTTGGTGAATGCCCTTGACCTATGTGTCCACTATCTGATCAGTGGATGATTGTTCCATGTAGTTAGGGTTGAGCTTTGTTGGTGACAATTGTTCTACAATCTTTGAGGTGTCCAATAATGGTGGGAAATATGGCTGAAGGAGGTCCACATTGAACACTGGGTGCAGGCCAAGGAAGGGTGGAGTGTTGAGCACAAAATCATTATTGCCCACAACCTTGGTGATAATGTAAGGCCTATAGCGAAGTGGGCGGAGCTTCCGATGGGACCCTGTGAGACACTCCTTCTGTAAATGTAACCAAACTTTGTCTCCAACCTGAAATTGGTGCGGTACCCTAAGTTGATCATGGTGTTGCTTGTACTTAGCATTGGATTTCGGCAAAATCTCCTGGACCTGTTGGCGGATGTGTTGAATCCACTCAATGAATCTGGTGGCTTTGTCAATCTTAGTTTGAACATGGGAAGAGTTCGTTTGTGTGGTGACAAGAGGTACTGCAACATCAATGGGACCTAAGGGTTGGAATCCCAACCCTACCTGAAATGGGATATGGTCGGTGGAGCTATGGAGACCCTTGTTGTAACTGTGTTGAACATAGGGGAGACTCTCTTCCCATGTACGTGGATGCTTAGAGTTGTACATGCTTAGGATGTGCACAATCATCTGATTGACGACCTCTATTTGGTCATCTCTTTGGAGGTGGAAAGCAATGGATTTAGTGAGCTTGGTGTCCAACAGTGACTAGAGACTCGACCAAAATGTGTTGAGAAACTTGTTGTCCTGGTCGGAGATGATGGTCTGTGGTATCCAAAAAAGGACCCACACTCATTCAAAGAATATCTTGGTAGTAATTGTTGTTGTGATATTCTTCTTGCGGGATGTGGGGATGGCCATCTTAAAAAATGATCAACAACCACAAATACACAATCATTTCCTTGCTTGGTGGATGAAAGGTCAGACATGTAATCCATTGAGTTGGATTCCCAAGGCTTCTCGGGAGTAGGAAGGGGGGTGTATAAGCCTTGCCTCTTGATGGTTGGCTTGTAAATGGCACAGGTAGTGCAAGATTTGATATACTTGCTAACGTCCCATCAAATTTTTGGCCAATAAAAATATTTCTGAAGAATGACCACAATTTTCTCCATGCCAAAATGTCCTGCCATCTGACTGTAGTGGGCTTCCCAAATCAAATTTGCACACTCACTTGTAGGAACACAGAGATGGACCATATGACATAATATTTCATCTTGAATGTGAAAATCGATGACAGTAGCTCATGTACCCAAGAGCTGATAGGTGGTGGCAAAGTCTTGATCTTGCTGATAAAGTTGGGGCCACTCAGATGCCTCATGTCCAAAGGAATGGAGCAGAGTGGTGAGTGCAGCCACGAGAGGTCGACTGAGGCAGTTAGTGACATGATTTGAGATCCATGTCTTATAGTTGATGTTGAGATGGAACTGTTGCAGGTAGGTGGACCACTTCTGATGGCGTTCATTCTGCAATTTCCCTTGTGTCTGTATGAACTGCATAGGCTTGTGATCATTGTGGATGATCGTCTCCTTTCCTAGAATGTAATGTTTCCATTGACGACAAGCTTGTACAATGGAATACATTTCCTTATCATAGGTGGGGTATTTTCGAATAGTATCTGAGAATGTCTCACTATGGTATGCCACCAAATGACTGTGTTGAGTGAGAATTGTGCCTACATCATAGTCATAGGCATCCATCTCAATCTCAAATGATTGTTTCATATTGGGAAAGGAGAGTATTCGAGATGAGCATAGGCGATGCTTCATATCATCGAATGCTCATTGTTGTTCCTTCCCCCATGTGAACTTTTCCTTGCCACCGCCCTTGGTCACCTGGCTGAGGGCCCATGCAATATGGGAGAATCCCAACATGAACCATCGGTAGAAGTTGGCCAGCCCCAAGAAGCTCTGAAGCTCGATTAGTGTGGTCGAGGTTAGCCAGTCATGGATGACTTGGATATTAGCTGGATCAACATGTACCCCATTCTCATCAACAATGTAGCCCAAGTATTGGACCATGTTCATGCCAAAATAACATTTTTCCAAGTTGGCATATAGTTTGTGATGTCGCAGAGTGCTCAAAACCTGTTGATTATGATGCATGTGCTCCTCCTAAGTTCTGTTGAAGATGAGGATTTCATCCAAATATACCACCACAAAAGAGTTGGTGAAGGGTCTCAATACATCATCCATCAACCTCGTGAAAGTGGTTGGTGCATTTGTTAAGCCAAAGGGCATGACCAACCATTTGAAGAGACCTTCTTTAGATTTGAAGGTTGTCTTCTAGACACCAGTTGGTTCGATGGGAACCTGGTGGTAGCCAAACTTTAGGTCAATCTTGCTGAAGAGATTTCCCCCCTTGAGTTCGTCAAGAAGGTCATCAATCCAAGGAATTAGGTATCGATTCCTGACTTTGATTTTGTTTAAGGCTCTGTAATCAATGAAAAATTTCCAAATCTTGTCCTTCTTTTGCACCAGTACAATTAGGCTTCCGCAAGGGGAGGAGTTGGTTCTGATGTGCCCCTTTTGAAGAAGCTCTTGGATCTAATGCATGATTTCATCATTTTCTATCAACAAGTAATGATAGACTAGTCCATTAGGTAGAGGTGCATCGGGGGTCAGATCAATTGGATGCTTGAATTGGTAGTGCGTCGGTACCTCGATGGGTGAGGAGAAGATGTCTCTGTATTCTTCCATGATCCCATCCACTTACTTCTACTGCAAAGAGAGGATCTGGGTAGAAGCCACAGATGTGGCGGTGACCTTCTGCTTACTATGAGAACGAATCATAAAGAAAATGAACTTCTCGGTCTGTGAAATGACCTTACTACATTTCTTAGTAGAGGTTAAAGAAATAACGATAGGTGACGCTACCTCTGGTATCCTATAGAGGTTAAAGAAATAACGGTAGGTGGCGCTACCTCTGGTGTCCTATACAATTGTCTACCCAAAGTAATAATAAAACTGCGGGATCTAGACTCATACAGAGAATGATGCTTCCACAAATATGGATGTCCTAAAAGAACATCAAAAAATTCAAGGGGAGAAATATCACACAATACCTCATCTTTGAAAGGCTTGATGTCGTAAGGCAGATGACATTGTTGGCTGACACAGAGATTTGTTCCTTGGAAAAGCTAGTCGATGGTGTAGGGATGTGGGTGTGGTGTTGTTGGTAGGTTCAGTTGCTTGACGACCTCTATTGAAATTAGGTTCTTTTGACTGTCGCTATCATTAATGAAATGAAGCAGAGCCCCCTTTACCCACATCTATGAGTGAAAGAGGCGTTCCCCTTCCTCTAGTTATTCTGGTTTGCTTGGTCGGACTTTGGTGGTAGCGACAGTGGCACTAGGTTAAACATCGATAATCTGCTTCCCTCCTTTAGGATTTTATTCGGAATTAGAATTAGCCTCTGACTCAGAATCCTTCAGCTCTGCCACGAGTGACTGCTTGGAGCGACATTATTTAGTGTTGTGCCAAGGGATTTTATGGTACTCACACCATTTTCCTGTGTCCTTCTTCGTCTTCTCATTGCCCTTCTTATATTGCGGCTTGGACTAGTTGTCCTGAGAGTGGACCTCTCTGCTCTGTACTTTGTTGTGTGGGTTGGGGCCGCCTTTTCCTTGCTTCGGCTGTGAGGAGTTTGCAGATCCAAACTCTCACCTTTTTTTCTTAAATTTATGCTCGATCTTGATGACATATCTATAAGTTGTACCAAATGAGGTGATGTCTAGAAAATCCATTTCTATTTGAATGTATCAATGCAAAAAACTGTGGTACTCGAGCACCAGATGTTGCTTATAGCCTTTGATACCCAATTTGGTGTGTAGGGTAAGGAAAATATTGGTAAAATATGGTACTATTTGGTCCCTTTCTTGACGCAGGGTGGTCCCTCTGGTGTACTAGTCCTCGTATCTTCCAACATGGTAGTATTATTATTTAATGTCATCCCGAAAGGAATCTCATGTAGGGGAAACCACAAATATTGCAGATTCCTCTATGGCCCTTTGCTCAAAGTAAGTGTCCCACCATTCCTTAACATGGGGGACGACCTTGAGGAGTGCAAAAGTAATCTTTTCCCTATCGAAAAAATTTTGGACCGAAAAATACCCTTAGAGCAGATTCAACCATTTATCTACAACATTCGCATGTATCAATCCTTCAAATAATGGAATGTAAAAATTTACATGTACCTTGAAGGCAGTTGCATGGCCACTTGATGAAGATGCTTCTCTTGTGGGAAGCCACCGAAGGATCTACACAAAGTTGTCCATCATTTCGTTCCTTTTTCGCGCAAGGGATTCCTCGAGCAACATTTTTAAAGGATCTCCTACTCCATCATCTTTATTTTTATATCCCATGGGTTTTTGTCGGGCTCGACATGACCGATCTTACAATGGCTCGATTGGTTCGAGTCCAAGCTTCATGTACCTAGATCTTGTCGGGGACATGCACAAAGAAAAATAAATGAAGAGCAGACCGCTCTGATACCACTAATCTGACTGATCCCAATTTAGGAGAAAAATGAACTGATTAACAGACTAAATACAATAAACACAGAGATATGAAGAATACCAAAGATATCCAATGAACAATATCTTCTATTGAATAAATGAAATAGGCTGAAACTGTAAAACTGTAGCACTGAAACACTTGCTTGAATGGTGGTAGTTATCGCTAAGAAGAGATGTGGCTACTACGGGCATTTGTCTGAGCATAATGATTACAATGGGGCACCATAGGCCTTTTTGATATTACTCATGAATTCCAAAACCATAGACATCCAAAAACCTAACCCTAGGAGGTGAAACGCCAAAAGTCATGTGGGCCCCTATGGGTAAGTTGGTACCTCAACTTCCTGGGGTCGTAAATTTTGCACACGACCTTTGTTTTAGGCGTGTAATAGCCTGTTGGAAAGGTATTTCAAAGAGCTAGACATTCCTCTATCAAGATCTTACTTTTTCCACATTTTGACAAT
This sequence comes from Picea mariana, assembly GCA_032191745.1. Taxonomy (NCBI): domain Eukaryota; kingdom Viridiplantae; phylum Streptophyta; class Pinopsida; order Pinales; family Pinaceae; genus Picea; species Picea mariana. The sequence continues at coordinate 6,056 of JASDQU010754291.1, read as the reverse complement.
GGCGAGCCAAAACAACATTGTTTAGGGATCCAAAATGGCCCTAGAAGTACAACAAGATGTACTAACATGAAAACATACAAAATAAGTCAGTTGGATTAGGTGAGAGGCCACCAGTATCCACCTGGAAGATGTGTAGTGCTTTAGACAGCCCCATAAGTGTAGAACCCACAATTAAAAAGAAGTACGGAAGAACATGATGAACTAAAAATGGACAAGAGGAGCTAGTTGGAATAGGTGGGTGGCCACCAATTTCCACCTGGATCAGTGGGTTGATAGAGAGGCCAAGTTTAGTGATTGTGGACAGATCAACATAGCTATCAGTACACTTCGGCCGAAGGTTTACAGTTCATTATGCATCGAGATACTTGGTATGCCACCGTCAGAGTTATGTGATGCATGGTTTGGTTCTCTTCTAGAGTGCATGGGAGTTATAGGGACTTGCATGATTGGTTCATTCCATTGTTGGGCGAAGTTGAGAGAAAATCGAGATGAGGATGTTATGTGTAAGGATGGATCAGCTTGGTTGAGGATTAGGTATATAAGTATATCATCTTCTTAGTTAGCAGGGGATCTGGATTCTATCGGAGATGGTAGTTAGGAGATGGGTTTAGGTGAGAGACTCCTCATTGGATGGATACTATATTTATTTATTTCATTGGTTGGGGGTCTTCAGGAGACTCTTGGTGTTGATGTCTTACATGAATATACTTGGTAGGGAACTACAGTTCACATCTTGATTTGGGATCCATGGATTGGAGTGCTTGGTAGTCCATAGTTTGATGGATTTGAGATCTGATTAGAGCAGCTTCTTGAGGGGTTGACTGAGGATCTACTACACAGGGTCATTCTACTCATCAAGAGAATTTGAGTGGCATGTGTGGTGAGCACTTGGAGGGATCATGTTTTGAGGGGAGAGTACTACATGTCACACAGGTGGATATGGGACCCTAGGATCATACATATATTGATTCAATTATTACTTGAGGACAAGCAATATTTGAGCAGGGAGGACTGTAATGTCCCCATTTTTGGATTTACTTATGTTACAGAGTGGGATGCCTGTCAGATTACCCAGTTGAGGATGATAGTGAGATACAACAGTATTGAGGAGTTTTATTGGGTCAAACTCACATTATTAATCATATTTCATCATTAGGATCCATTCCGCACAACTTGTCTTTGGTTCTGTTGCATTCCGACAATTTCCATAATTTTGAGTTATATTGAGAATATTTTAATTAAATTCACTAAGGATGTCACTTTGGGAATAATATGTGAAGAAATTCCTTAGTGTAATATCTCATCAGAATTGGGAGAAAAATATCTATAGGATAAGATGATGAAAAGTGACTTTCAGTGGCGAGAGAAGCCATAAGGGCAGATTAATCACTTTTTAGAGGAAAAAAGGTTAATTAATAAAATGATTTTATGAAGAAATATTAAAAGTAAATTAAAGTCACTTGGAGAGAAAAGGTGAATAGGGGTATAAAAGAGAGATAGGGGCTTCTATTCTCTCATTATGTTGATTGATATTTTGATGTCTAGCTTCTTAGCTAGAAATCCCATGGTACTTGGGGGTTTTGAGGGTTTTGACTGAATAAACCATAGAGATAAACAAGGAGGTGAAATATTCATATGTTCCTGGTCCAAGCTTGGCCAAGGAGGTGAAATATGCCTCACTCACCATTATATTCCAGTTCAGTTCTAGTTGGTGCATCTTTGGTGAAGAGAGGCACATTTGTTAAGGGTTTTCTGTAGAGAGGGTGCACTGTTCAGTCAAGCATAGTTCAATTTTGATTTTTGGAGAGAGATCTTGAGGATATCTGATTGGGGTTGTCTTAGGCTCACTAAAGGTGACTTTCCTTGACAATGTGGAGGGTTTCCAACCTCCATATTTATTTATTTATTTTCATAGCTGGGAGAATTTCAGGAAGGAGGGTGTATCGGGGGTTTGAGATCCAGTAGTTTGTGAGCAGATTTGTCATCTACAACCAAGGGATATTCACATATGAGTTAGCCATCATCAGATATACAATTTGTAGTCATTTCATGAAGATTTTACATCAGATATATTGTGCATATTTCAACAGGGCGTAAGCAACAAGGAAGGCACATTTCTGGGTATGCGAATTATGGATTTTTCATGATATAACTGTTATAATATAATGGATGTGCTCATTTTACCATTGAAAATATCACTATTTTCACCCAACCATAGGCTGAAGCCACCCTTTGAGCACCTTAACCTTGACAGAGAATCACTCTGGAAGCAAACCCCAGGCTAGATATCCAAACAAAGGGTAGTGCACCTTTCCCCAAGGATATTGTACCAACAAGAGCTGATCAGATARTCCAAACCCTAGCCAAGAGATATTCCAAGCCAAAACATAACTGCTAGATGTAGCAGCTACACCAGCAKCTCTCCTCCAAACCTGCACACAAAACTAGGCACTGCAGTGCACACAAGTGTTGCTCTGCAATTCTGAGATTGCCTGCCAGAATGAGAACTGGACTCCTGTATTTATACTAATTCTGGCTAACTGCCTGGGCTGACTTCTCATTCTAGGTATCTGTTTGTTCAGTATATATTATTATGTATGGCTGACTTCTTCTCTTCGAGGCTAATAACCTAATATAAATTATCTTCTTGAGCCGACAAGTCTTCTGGGATTATTAGCCAACTCAATAAGGTTTCTTCTTGCTTCCCAGAGTATTCTATCCTCATCAGGCTTACATGTGGAGGTAAATACCTCCCGTAGCTACCATAATATCAACACTCCCTCCTAGCTAGGGAGGTATTACAGGTAATGGTCTTGAGCACAAAAACATACCATTCGCCCGGTAGCATCAACATAGTTGTATAGACTAGATCATGACTAGATCATGAGAACCACCATCATCATCAGTGTCACCAGTTGCATCATCTCTTGAAACCATACTCTATCTGAGTAATTAGACATGATGCTCACTCCACATAGTGATACAAGAGTCATTCTTCTAATCTAGAAGAGTAAATGCTCTGAACCATTTTCCGTCTGGGAAATCTCTATCCTTTGATTATCCATCTAATTGATAATCATTTCCAATACTACTGATAGTCTTCAAGGAAATTGAAACAAAATAGAACACAATTGTGTCCATCCATATTAGTACATAACTACAATTCATTGGTACACTACCACACCAAGTAACACACAAGTACTTGATCAACAACGTATAGTCACGAACAGTGGAACACATCCACCATAGTAGTATACATCTACTGTCATATAGTCTTCATAACAATCATCTGATATCAACCTGCACAGAAACAATGTTATGATATAAACTAAATCATCTGGGCCAATCTTTCACTCACATCTGTGAGATCTGAAATAATATTTGCCCTCAGAGTAGAATAATGATATATTTGGACTATTCTTCTCAAGCAAGGAAAAATAAATGTCTTTTCTTCTAAACCTAGACCATTCCCCACCTTGGGCCATTCTTCCTATTCTAATCAAAGTGCACCCTGGAGAGAATGTATAAACCCCAAGGAATGTTTATCCTTGATTGCTAAGCCTGGACCATTCCCCACCCTGAGCCATTCCTCCTACACTAATAAAAGTGCACCCTGGAGAGAATGTATAAACCCTAAGGAATGACTGTCCGGACCATTTTCTCTGTTAACCACAAGAGGAAAAGACTGTCCTATACTAACCTCCAAAACAGACCATTCCTCATGTTAACCACAATGAGAAATCATTGTCCGGTGAGGTGGGCCATTCTTCTTGAGTAACCCTCAAGAAGAGAGACTGCCCTAGACCAATCCCTGTGTTAACCACAATGGGAAGTCGGTGTCTATGATACATCAGCAATCTTGACCATTTCCCATGTTAACCACAATGAGAAATCGTTGTCCGGCAAGGCGGGCCAGTCTTCTTGAGTAACCCTCAAGAAGAGAGACTGCCCTAGACCACTCCCCAAGTTAACCACAATGGGAAGTTGTTGTCTATGATACATCAACAATCTAGACCATTTCCCATGTTAACCACAATGAGAAATCATTGTTCATCAGAGGTCTCAATCCACTTTCCAAACTGGAAAGGAAACTGCTCATCCTGGACCATTTTTCGAACTTAAAAATGATTGTCCATAAATCAATACATATTAGTGCTCCATCCCAACCTGGGAGTCATCTCTTCCTTTTTCAATAAGGAAGTCGTCTCCATGAGCTCCAGCTTGAGTATGCAAACTCTTTTATCTTGGACAGAAGCTTTACCAAGATGTTTGTTTATCTACTCATCTATGGAGATATGTATTGGAGAACCTCTTTCTCCTTTCTAAACTTCATCACGGATAATGTAATGCTTGATTTCAAATCTACTTCATTATGGAGCATTGGTCTTCTTTGAAGGCTTCATGTAGCTCTGATCAATAAAATATATCACTGTTGGAAAACTGGAACATATCCATGTGGCACTTCTTCTATCATCATGAGATTTGATCTTATGAGTAATCATCTTGATACAATATCTTGTTATAGGAAATCTTCACCATGCTTCTGATGTGCACTGGAGGTTCTCCACCAAGTTATTTTCTTATATCTGCATACAAGGGTCTCTTTCTAGTATGCCTCAAAGTCTTGACATTTCTCTTCATATGCCCTTTTCTCAATTTCTCCAGAGAACATTCTTTGCATTTATCTAATGTAGAACTCCAACTCATGGATATTGACTCATGTAAATATATGTTTAGTTTATTGAAACGAGTAATCATCATAGTATTTGTTGGTTGTGGAGCCTGATTATCTTTCTGATTCAGAGGTCTTTTGCTTTCAACCATGTTTATACCCCATGAAGTATTTACACCCCAGAAGTATGTACACTCTTCCACGCGGGGGAGTGCAGAGGGGGGGTACCCCCTTTGCAGGGTCTGGGGGGGCTATCCCCCCGGCTAGGGGGTCTAGGGGCAAGCGGGCCCTCAGTGGGGGTTCGCGGGTGAAGCCCCCGAAGGAAAAATTGCCTTGCAAATGTATATTGTAATTTCATTGTAAATTTGGACCGTTCATTATAAGGTCGCAGATCTAACGGTAGAGATTACGTTAGGGTTTTTTGCCCTAGAAGGCAACCCTCTTTTATGAGGGAAATGTATTGCGGTGATGATTGATGGCGAATATTGTATTCTGAGAGAGGAGACTGTGAGAGAAAAAAGAGTAAGTTGCAACGGGTTTTGTTGTAGGTCGTATCCCTTCATTTGCTGGATAATAATAAAGGAAGGACCTGACAATTTCTCTGGTGGACATAGCCCACACTGGGTGAACCACGTAAATCTATGTCTCTCTTGTATTGTGTATCTTCTGTGTTTTGTTTCCGCATTTGTTTTATTTTATTGCTCCGCGGTCCTATTTTTCTAACAACTGGTATCAGAGCAAAAGGTAACTCGCAGGAAAAGAGGGTTCATGGTTCGAGTGGGAGCAATGTCAGAAGATGGAAAGTTTAGGGTCGAGAAATTTAACAGCCAAAACTATCAGTTATGGAAGATGCAGATGGAAGATTATTTATATCAGAAGAATATATTCCTACCATTGGGTGGAGTATCAAAGAAGTCGACAGCCATGAAGGACGAAGAATGGGAGATTCTTGACATGAAGGCTTTAGGAATGATACAGATGAGCCTGGCAGCGTCGGNCGACAAATTTAACGGCCAAAACTACCAGTTATGGAAGATGCATATGGAAGACTATTTATATCAGAAGGATCTATTCCTACCATTGGGTGAAATAGGTAAGAAGTCAGCGGCTACGAAGGATGAAGAATGGGATATTCTTGACAGAAAGGCTCTAGGAACGATACGGCTAAGCCTAGAAGCGTCGGTGGTTTTCAATATTTTGAAAGAAAAGACAATGAAGGGTTTGATGGACGCATTGGCCAAATTGTATGAAAAAGCCTCGGCATCCAATAAGGTATTTCTAATGAAGAGATTATTTAATATGAAGATGTCGGAAGGTGGGTCTGTTGCAGATCATTTAAATGATTTTAATACGGTTACTAATCAACTAATTTCTGTAAAAGTGG
>JASDQU010754290.1:23870-34424 GCA_032191745.1 Picea mariana | reverse complement strand
AAGACTGTCTGGACTCGGAGTCCCATTTTATTTTTACATCCTTTTTTAGCATATTTGTAATGTTTCTGAGGAGTTCTGCTAGATTGGGAATGAATCTTCGTAGAAAGTTTATTCTCCCGATAAAAGACTGTAGTTCCTTGAGGTTCCTTGGGTGTTCTAATTTTTGTATGGCCTCGATTCTGCTGGGGTCTATTTTGATTTCATCTTTGGAGATGATGTGCCCTAGCATGTTGCCTTCCTCTAACCTGAAAAGGCTCTTCTTAGGATTTAAATAAATCCCAAACCTTCTACATTTCTCAAAGACTCGTCTGAGGTGTCGCAGGTGTTCGTCATCAGATCGGGAAAACATAGTTACATCATCTAAATAGACAACAATAAACTTACCTGATTCTTCCACGAAGGCGATATCCATCGCCCTCTGGAATGTGGCTCCTGCGTTCATCAGACCAAAAGGCATTTTCACATACATGAAAGTGCCCCATGGGGTGGTGAAAGCGGTTTTGTCTTGGTCATCTGGGTGAACTAGGACCTGATTGCAACCCGAGAAACCGTCCAGCAGAGAAATTCGACTAGACCCAACCACCCTTTGTAGGATATGGTCCATTTTCGGCAAGGGGTAATTATCCTTCAGGGAGACTTTATTCAGATTTCGGAAATCTATGCAGAGTTTGATTTCCCTGGTTTTCTTATGTGTAGGGACCAAATTAGAGACCCATTTGGAAAAACGCAACGGAACTATAATTTTGGCATCGTACATTTTTTTGATTTCCTTTTCTATCAGAGGGAGAAACTTGGGATTTATCCTCCTAAGTTTCTGCCTAAACAGTTTTTGGTCTTGTTTTATTGGAATCCTATGTTGTATGATGCTGGTATCATAAGCTTTCAAATCTTCATAGCCCCAGGCAAAGACATCTGGATATTCTTTGAAGAGCTCAATGTATTTGATTTTTTGCTCTGGGGGTAATGATTTAGACAGTTTGACTATCCTGGGTTTCTCTTCAGTCCCTATATTACAGTCTTCTACCTCTTGTCCATGGGCTTCGATTTTCGATTTTTTGGCTACGTCGTTAAAATCAAACAAGTCCTCTAGGAAAAACATTTATTTTCAAATGTAAAACATCAGCATCCATTTCTTCATCGCCTAATTCTCCTGAATCTACGTTATTTACACTATCAATTTCAAAATCAGAACTATTTACATTTTCATCTTCGTTCTCTAAATCTATATTTGTACATTCAAAATCGTGTTTACACTGCAAAAAGTCTTCGATTTGATCATCATTACCAAACACTTGCCAGTACCTGATATTGTCAGGAATGGTTGGTCAACATTTCACCTCAACAGTGTATGGACGAGTCGAGCGGAAAGGAATCTTACAGGTGGCTGTTGACGTAGCCAATCCGTCTGCCAGAATGTTCTGTCCCCTCGGCATTACCTGCAAGTCAAATTCAGTGAAACATCTAAGGGCATCTAGAACAACATTCCTATAAGCTCTAAGACGTGGGTGTTTCACAGCGTACTCACCTTTGATCTGCTTTATTATCAACTCAGAATCACCTCTTACCATAATCTGTTTAGCACCAACTCTTTTCAAAAGATTCAAACCGAGCATCAAGGCTTCGTATTCGGCAACATTGTTAGTGAATTGGAAATTTAATTTGTAAGAATGGTTCTCTGAATACCTGTTTCTGTGATTATGTAGCCAGACTCCTGCTCCATCTCCTTCTTTGCTCACTGCTCCATCAAAATCCATGCTCCAAAAATCTGCGGGTAACTCTTCAATTATGACGTTCTTCATCCTTGCTACCTCAATGATTTCTTGGCCTTCGTCCGGACTAGATGTATCTTCTCCCAGCTGAGTGTCTTGCTCTCCTGTGTCACCATCATTGTACAAGATAAAACAATCCAAGTCGGAATGTGAGGAGTAGAGAGGATAGTTGTGCGGATTTTCTTGGCTACTGACCATGTACTTCATCAATGTTTCTATGTATAGCCTTCTTTGTTGCCCGAAAACTGGGATAGTGGCATAAGACATATCTAGCTACAGGGTACCTCTCAACTTAGCCCCCCAAGACCGGGAAAGCAACATTCCATACTTCAGAGGGATATCTGCAACTACCACATCCATGACCATGCTCTTTGCAGGAATCTGAACCAGGGTGATACATAGGTCCTTAATCAAACCAATACATCTAACTTTACTGGAGTCAAATGAGTGTAAATCCTTATAAGGTCCGGTGACCTCCAGTCCCAATTTCTCCATTACTGCTTTAGGCATCAGATTGTGAGAAGCACCCGAATCCAGCATAGCGTTATGCAAGATCAGGTCATGTATGTTTAGACTAATGTAAAAAGGAGCGACATCACCAGTATCATCTCGACCATCTACTTCAGGTCCGAAAAGGAGTTTGGGTTGATCATCAGTAAGGTTCACAGTGTCTGAATGATTTGTTGATCCAATGGTTAAGGCCTTCATGCCAATGTCAGGTTCAATGGTCAGTGCTTTAATCACCTGTGAACGATAAACGCCTTTGTTCATCAACTCGGTAAGTGGGATGGGAATTTTTACTTTGGCCAATTCCCCCTCCAGGATGAAAGGTGTAGGAGCTCTGCCTTGGCTCATCAATTCTGGTTTGTCCACCATATTCTTCTGTCCAGAAGTACTTGGTAGATTAACAGGTGAAACCTTGGGCTGTGACGGCCTTTTCAGAATAGTAAGGTTTTTCTTCGCAGGAGCTTCTACAATGCTCTTCCCAGGAATCTCCTCGGCAGTTGGCTCAGAGGCCTTCTTGGTTTCGACTATCTTCTTTGTTTCAATCACCTTTTTTGGGGAACTCCCTTCTGTCTTTTTACTCCGCAGATTATACTGCCGGTGTACCTCCAAAATGGAATTTTCGAATGCCTGTTGTTCTGCATCTTCAGCTTCTTCACTTACTTTTGTTTGGTTGAGAAGAAAAAGTTCTTGCTCTTCTTGGGTAAGGAAAATAGCTTCGTTGTTGTGAATGCCCATGAGATCTATGTGACTATCCTCCAATTCCTCGATCACTTCCTCCCCTTCCTCAGCGTAGTTTTCTTATAGGGGAGGTCTAATCTATTGATCTGGACCCCTCTGCTCTCTTTGATCCCTAGGATCTCTCTGTCTAATTTGAGGAGGGTTTCTCCTAAATTTAGGGTTCCGAACCTGAGGAGCTGGTGGATTTTCTCTCGGAGGATTTCTGTCTGACACAGTAAGTCTTTCCATCATTCTTTCCACTGCTCTGGCCAAAGAATCCAATTTGGAATCTGAGGTCGACATGGAATTTTCTTCTTTAATCGTGACTCTCCTTTCTGACCTATGACGTGCCCTTTTTGCCAACAAATTGGCCTCCACACTTATAACACTTTTCTGCATGTCTTCCAGGGTGGTAGAATTTCTCTCTCTTAGTTGGTATGACATGTCAACGTCAAAACCATCGGGGAATTTTATCAATGCCAAACCCTGTGGAGGTTTGATTTCCACTGGGATTGCATTGTACAGGTTATTGAAACGAGTGCAGTAATCTTGCACTGTCTCACCTTGATTTCTTCTAATATTTTCATATTCCGACAGGATTTGCAGAGGGTTTTTCTTTACCTCCCATCTGTCTAGAAAACTCCTTTGGAATGCGGTAAGGTCAAGGACTGAAGCGGCATGCAACCCTTTGTACCATTTTTTAGCGTCACCTGTCAAACTTTGGGCAAACAATCTCATTTGAACGTCAGCTTCATCTACTTCATGCAGATCATAATAATCATTCATTTTATCTACGTGTTGTTGTGCGCTCAAAGGTCCTGTTGCATCTAACTGTGGAAGTCTTGTTTGATAGTCTTGGGGCATGGCATGTAGAGGCGCATCCAACACCAAGGGAGCATATCGAGCTGCCATGATGGGTGGAGGAGGTGCGACGACAACCTGGATGATCGGCGAGGTAGCGACTGAAGACAAGGACGAGGAGGGACTAGATAGCACTGAGGGAGCGATTTGCGGTTTAGTTGTGGGAGACAGAACTTCGAGGGTTCGGAGTTGCAAAACAGTTGGGTCAAAGATGATTCCAGTCACAAAAATATCAGACCGTGTTCTAACCAGGCTTTGCTGTGGGAAGGTATCAAGGTCAGGGTTTTGAGAGGTAACAGGTTTCCCTGAAAAGGAAAAGGACTTATGAAGGGGAATATGACTCACTAAACCTTCAGCTAAGGTCTTTTTCCAAGCAACTGTTCGGGGTTATCTGTCACTATCGCAGGTTCTGGGTCTGGATGAGATCGAGTATAAACTTTCTTGGGAGCCAGAATTCTTTTTGGTTTTTTATATATATATTTTTTAGTTTTGTGAGTCCGAACATAATATGTACAAAGTTTAATCAACCTCTAAACATTACTTTCTTCTTAAATTTGCAATATTCCACGGAACAAACTTTCTTTTTAGGGAGAAAAAAACGTGAAATTATCAATTTTTAGTTCTTTCCCCAGCGGAGTCGCCACTATGTTAGCACTTGGTAAATTTCCTAGAGGTTGAAAATAGAAGAAATCTACAAAGGTAACTTTATCCAACCACTTTTGAAGCTGGGATCTAGCCCTTCCAACTTCAGAGAGGGATCTCTCTATATGATTTAGCTATGTTTCCAATTTTAGATATTAGGCTAGGTAAAAAAAAAATAGGTCGGTTTTGTTGTCAAAGTGTTTTTTGAATTGGTTGAGGCAGTCTACACATCCATTGGGCTATGGGGTTTGTGTTTAATAAAAAATGAAATACAAACCAGAAACGCAAAGGAAAAACTTTCACAAGGCGAGATAATATAATCACTCGATCTCTTAGTAGCTTAAATGATGATTAGCAGAAAAGATGAGAAAGATAATTTCAACAAAGAAGCAGTTAAGAATTCTTTTATTGAAAATACCAGAAGAAAAACACTAAATCTTTCGAGTCAGAAACAGGGTATACGAGATAAATCCTGCAACATTCGTTACTCTTAAAGATTAGAATTAGAAAACAACATGATCACAAAGCAAGAATAACATTCAACTTAGAGAGAAAACATCACCAGTGAATACATGCAAGAATCCTGTAAAAGTGTCTCCTTTTTATTAATGGAAGATCTCTTCAAAAATATTACAGTCTCATAGCGTCAGGAAGTGAAGATCAACAACCCTCAATACTTCAAAAGGTGAAGTATTTATAACTCAAATTACAAACGGTCCTGTCATTAATGACCAGGACGTGCTAAATCTATTTTTAGCCTAACTAACTTAACAAATTTCCTAAATCTAGGAACTTCTTGATGACTTGGTGTAACTGCAGGCTGATTTCTGGGTAGACCGTTGATGAAGCCTTTGCACAACCTCATCTGACTGGACAGCTGACTGGACCTGGACAGCTCATCTTCTAATCGATCAGATCGCAGAGTTCCTCCCATCTGAGATGACTGGGCACGTTGACTTTGAGCAGTCTTCGATACACTTCATCCATTTCTGTATACTTGGTGAATGTAGGCTTGGTGAGGAATATGTATCGAATCTCATGTTGGATACTGATGTCCCACTGAAGGGCATCCAGGAATGCTTTGCCGGTGATGCTCCCTTGTATGCCAGTAAACTTTGAACTGTCTTTAGCCACTTCGGCTAATCTCTTCTTGTAGTCTGGGAGTGTCATTAATTTATCATTGATCACTTTCAGACCAGGATGACCTTTCATCTGGAGAGCTTCAATCTTACTGAAGAATCTCTGTACCCCTAGGTCCATGGCCTGAACCTTTTCTTCCAACTGAAGCATTAATCCTCTCTTCGTCAAAACTCTTTTGACCTCAAGGATGGTCTCTGTTCTGTCTTCAATCTTCAGCTCTTCCAGCTCCTCCCTGGTCTTAGAATTGAGGAACTTGATGATTTCATTTGCCTGTGTTGGCCTATCTCCCAGTTCTACTCTAATCTTCTCAATGGCTTGTTTTCTCCTCTGGACTAACTCATTCTTCTCAAACATGATCTGGATCATGGGCCATATCTCATTCATGGACTTAGTGATGTCTGTCCATACACTCTCTTTAACCTCGACCAATGTATTTCCTGCCGCTGTTTGTTTCTGGAGCTGCTATAAATCCTACTTGAGCTGCTCTGTCACCTTCTTTTCCTTAGATAGGCTGGTCTGGAAGGAAGATTTGAGTTCCTGCAGGTTCTCGATATCCTTTTTTAGCCTGCTAATCTCCGTCTCCTGTAGGTTCATCCTTTCCATGGACTTAGCCATATCGGTTGTCTTCTCCTGAGATGTCGATGGAGTCATGGACGGGACTGCTGTCACTGATGCTGTTCTCACTCCTGCAATTGGGATAGCACTCAATGGAATGACTTCCATTGGCTTCAGTTCCTCTTTCTCTTTTAACAGTTTCTCCATCTCAGCTTCCATTTCTCTAAGCTGTGTGTTCTACTCCATCAACAACTTTAGCATCTCATCCTTCTTGCCTTCTTTCTCTGCTATCTCCTTCGCCTGCGAGTCCTCTGTGGGCGGGAGCTTCAGTTTTCTTCTTTATCATTTCCTCTGCTGCTTTGGCGTTCGAAGGATCATAACCGATCTTGAGGACCAACTCCTCCAAAGTTTTGATCCTATTGTCCTTTGCGAAAGATGAAATCTTCTCCATTTTGAGCTGTGTTTGAACATTATTCAGGGACACCTGCAATTTAGACGCTGAAGCGGAAGCATGCCCCAATGTGTAGAAAACCATTTCTCTGGTCTGCTTGTGCAGATCCATCTGATCAACTGGGTGCACGTCCTTCGTCTGGAATTCAAAGGTGGCCCTCTTTTAGTCGGTGATCACCTTGGGATCTGGTACCTGCGCCTGGAGGAAGGTCATGTGCATTCTGCCCTTTTCTGTGTCAAATGAAGACAACAGCCTATGCTGCGCAGTCGACGTCTACTTCCAAAACTGAGCGCAAGTACAGCTGGTAAGGGTCTGGTTCTTTTTCTTGATCAGCTCGTACTTCTCGAAAATGCTCAACTTGGGCCCAGTCTTGCCTGGCTGAGTGTCCAATGGGGAGTCTGTGGATTTCTTCGGTAATGCTGGGGTGATGTCCTTATAGAGGCTCGAACCGAAGGGTGGAATAACAGACTAGGTCACTGTGGTAGGCGGGGATTCTTTTTCTCCAGTCGGGCCAGAAACTGAGATTGTCTTGGGCCTCTCAGTGTGCAACTGGAACTCTTCGGAAGATACCTCCGTGACAGGTGGATATAAATCTTGACGAGGCCCTTTTTTCTTAGGAACTTGTGGCATGGTCGTTGGTGACACAGTGGTCGGGGGAACCTGTTGTTCCACTTCGACCAAGGTGTTAGGCTCCCACACTATCTGGTTGACGAATTTCTCAATTTCGGGCTTGGACACATGAACATATGGATGTTCTTGTTTTTCACTCTCATATCTGAGATGATCCCACAAGGATCATAATGCCATGGGAAACTCATGAAGAATTTCATCTCCCTTAGCATCCTTTCTTCTTCTTCCCCAACACCACGATTGTTGCAGATGAAGGAGCCAATCTGCCCCTTGATTCTAGGTTGTTTCTTCTTCTTCAATGACACAAAATGAATATCATCTGAATTTATAATCTGCCTTATATATTCTACAGAAAAAGTTCTGACAGGCAAATATTTGGGCAGCTTATACGGTGCCAATTCGCACCCGTATACTTTGATCTCGGTATGGTTTTGATACAGGTACCAATCCCCGGTCTTTGTGTTGTCCGAGAGATGCAGGATTCTCTAGACTTCATCATTTATTCGAGGCTCGGGCCTGCCGCTCAGCATACTTACCACAGGGTGGTAGAACTGATCGATGAACGCCTTGAAACTGTACTCTGTGGAGTTGTGCTTGATCAAGGAAGTCCATGCTGTGACTGCCTGAGGTTTACCATCTTCATCCATCTTCTGCATGGAAAAACTAAATTTATCCGCCTGGAAAAAGACGAACAAGTAGGCTAGTATTGATGAATATCTGAACATGCCTTCCGTGCCAAAATTCACGAACTATTCATGAATATTGTCTGCCAAGAATGTGCTGAAATGAAACTGGATGGTGGGCTTTTCATCAGTGGAGAAAATGGATAGAAAACCCAGAATGAGCTCATCTACCCACTGGTCGGAATAGTATCCTAACAAAGCACAACGGGAGGAGATGACCTAGTTTCCCTTAGTTGAGAACATGGAGGATGGGTAAGGAGGATTTGTGGAGGGAAATTGAGCGGATGAGGGAAGGAAGAGCTCGAATATTTGAGCTCTTTGGGGGAAGGTCATTTTCTGGTACAATTCTGTGAGAATTTCCAGGTTGAAGGGGGACGCATAGTCGGCTCGGGGAATTTGCATCATCTGGTCTATGGATTCGGGCGTGATGAGGAACAGGATCTCTCCGGACGAGGAGACGATGGTTCTTTCCTTGGGGACATAATGAGCTTGACACTTGAGAGCAAACTCGGGAAAATGGTGGATCTGAGGGAAAAGGTAGAGGGGTAAATTGGACTCCCAGAGTCCAATTTCATCACTCTGGTCTAGGAACACTTCCCTGAGCCATGACTGGAGGTCTGAGAAGTCAAAATCACATTTGGTATCTGCGATTAACTAGTTTTTGTCGACCAGTGGGATCCTGTCCAGGTCGACAGGAGGCGGGAGAAATGGATTCTCCTCTCCTTCCGCTGGTTTGGACTTTGGTGCCATTTTTGCAACAATACCTGCAATAAACACAACGTTAGTGGGGGCGACTGACTTTGGATGAGGGCGATGGAATGTAACAGAGGAGTAAGCGATGAATTTCTCTGGTGCAATGGGTGAATAACGAAAGTAAGGGAAATAACGGTGGTTTTATTTAAACTGGGGTAAGTTGGGCACGGGAGACAGGTCAGCTGGATAACGGATAGGTTATCCAGTAATAAATGGACAATGGGTCATTTGGGGGTGAGATGGCAGGTGACGGTGGTTGAAAGATATGGACGAGTGACATGGCGGCTAGGGATTGGAGGTAAAAGTTGTAATAAGGGGCTTGCCATGAGTGAAAGGGGGGAAGGAATGACAACAGTTATGTGACATGACCAGTTTGGAAAAGGTGGAAGGTGACGTCCAGAGGTGACGGAGGTCTATCAGATAGCATATGGTGATGGGACTTCAGGGCAAATAGATTTATGCCACATATAACAAGGGACCCGCCAGAGGGAGAAAACCATTCCGGACCACCCCCCCCCCTCAGTTAAAAGCAAATCATCTAGGGGGGTCCGAAATCCATTTTGGGCNCTTTTATCACTCATTCCGGACCCCCCCCCCCCCTCCATTAAAGGCAGAACGGACGGGGGGGTTCGGAATCCAATATTGACTGTTGATTTAAGCGCTCAATCCTGGGCCGTCCAGATGCGTGCAAATGTTATCAGCAATTCCAGACCCCCCTCCCCGGTTAAAAGCAGAATGGTTGGGGGGGTCTGGAATGCTCTGTACACCGTAGATCTAGGCACCGCGATCAGGACCGTCGATATGTGCAGGGAGCATAAATGGGGAGCGGAAAACACATGCGCTGGGAAAAACTTAGGATAAATGTATTTCATGGGTTTTTCCCCAAACTTTTCAAGTAGACACCACCCTGGGGCTTCGACCAAACAATCTTCTAAGCATATGAAACATGGTGCAACATTTACATCAAGCTGGTTTTATTGGAATGAAACAATAAAGCAACTAGACTACCTACTAACCTATCTTCCTATGACAATTAACCCAGATTAAACTATTGGGTTAAGAATTTACTCTACCCTGGGGCTATCTAACCAAGATTAGACAGTCTGGCCAGATTTATTCACTAATCTAACCTAGACACTTTGGCTAAGATTAAACTGTTTAGCCAAATTCATTCACTACCCTATCAACATTCAAATTTAAAAAGAACTTGGCCATGCTTAAAAGGTATGGACCAAGTTACTATTATTGCATGGGGATTTTATTGCAATTCTTTTATGCCCTCTTTTCTTTCTTTCTTTTTCTTTTTTCTTTTTTCTTTTCTTTTCTTTTTCTTTTCTTTTCAAATTATTTGTAGAATGAAAAATCATTTGTCAACAAAAACACTAGAGACAAATAATATCCTAGTCACCAGTTGATCCTATAACTTATAGGGTGATAACAGGTAGATTGATGTTCCTTTTCAACAGGTTAATTAATCACTATTCTTTGAGAGATTGATTCATTAGTGTTTTTGTATATTAAATTGTTGTTTTTTGGATAGATGAATGAGTTCAATAATCAGTTGATGTTTTGTTTCATGGTGTGTTATTTCTCATAATATATTTTCTATTGATTGAGTTAGTAGTTTCAGAGTTTGTAGTTAATGTGTGAAGAAATTGATTATTAAAGTGATTTAGATAGACCCATATTTGTTGTAACTAAACTATGTACATGATTTACACCTCTACAACTTATCTGCATAGATTTTGTGGACAATCTTGAGAGAAAAGACAAATCCTCGGTTGATAAAATTATTGTCAGACTAAGGTTGTTTTTAGGACATCTTTAGAGCCCAACAAGATGTTAC
>JASDQU010754289.1:22270-34439 GCA_032191745.1 Picea mariana | reverse complement strand
ACGTCTCAAACGTGGGAGAAATCTCTCTCCCACTTACACTGGATAAGAAGGTCTCCCATGAAGAAGGAAGACTGTCAAAAATGGCTTGCACTAAATCATCATCGTCCACTGTCACCCCTGTGACCAAAAGCTGATCTTTGATCTGAGCTATCCTGGAACAGAAAGATGCCACTGATTCACCTTTATCCATCTTCAAATTCTTAAGCTTGTTCTTAAGTGTCCTCTTCTGACTTAGATCATGTTTCTCATACAGATTCACCAAGGTATCCATACAGTCCTTGGCAGTTATCAACAAAGTCATTGCAGGCATTATACTATCTTTGATCGAGTCAAAGATGATTCGCTTGGCCTTTGCTTGACTCTTCCTAAAAGCTGTTCTTCCTTCATTATTCATTGGTTCCTCCACCACTATGGTCACATACAGCTCAAGATCATGCTCTTGCAAGATATTTGTTACATGGAGCTTCCACACATTAAAGTTGCTAGCTCCTTCGAGGCTATCTTCAGCCCTGACTGAAATGGAGGATGCCATGGTCCTCACACTGGAAACTTAATCAATCTTGCTTGGATCTGTGTGTACTTGTTGTTTCAATTCAACGCATTTAACACACCCTAATCTCTGATACCATGTTAAATTATGAGCTTGATTTCTTATGGGGATTAATTCTTTTATTTTCTTCAATACTTTGATTCCATCTTAATACAATTCAAAAATTTCAAATCATAATCGAATAGTGATAATTATGTAGATAAGTAAACATGCATATCAACAACACATATACCCTGGGGAAACCCTGTACAAGGAGAAAAACCCCAGCAAACAATATTCCTTTATTTCATTAATAATGTAAGATCTCTTACAAATATCCACCATGAATGTACTTCTCTCAAATATCTTGTCAAGATGACTCTGACCTGACAAAGACTTACAAGACCTTGCTAAAATACATCTTTGATATGCTGCCTCTTTATCACCGATGTGCTCCTCTATTACTTCACCCTCAACCTGCATATGAAAACTCTATCTCAAAATTGTGTTGCAAAACTGTGTTGAGGAGAGGGTTCGACCTCTTCTTATATAGGCTGAAGAGGGGAAGAGGAGAAGCTTGAAATAGTAACCTGATTGCATGCATTAGTCATAACTCAGCTTCATACTTTAGTTCGAACTTAGAAATAGACTTGAGATTGGTTACAACTCAGCATTACACTTTAGTGCAAACTTTAGAACTAGACTTGAGACTGACATGCTTTAGTTTGAACTTAGAACTAGACTTAAGACTTTAGTTGCAACTCAACATTACACTTTATTTCTAAGATAGAACTAGACTCAAGACTTTAGTTGCAACTGAACATTACACTTTAGTTCTAGACTCAAGACTTTAGTTGCAACTCAACATTACTAAAAATAGAACTAGACTCAAGAATTTAGTTGCAACTCAACATTACACTTTAGTTCTAACATAGAACTAGACTTAAGAGTTTAGTTACAACTCTTGACAAGGAAATTTGAAATTCTCTTCATGGTGGATAATGTTTACGCATGCCAATGAACTAGATCAATACAATTACATCATTTGCAATATTAGGAATATTGTTTGTTTCTAGATCATAGGAATTTTACATTCAACCTAACTTTCGCTAGATACCTTGACTTTTTCTCATGGCTCACAAGGTTTGACTAGGCTCACAGAGGTTGTATGTTCCCCTTGACTTTTTCACTAGTTTGTCTATTCTCACAGAGGTTGTACGTTCCCCCTGACTTTTGCACTAGGATGTCTATGCTCACAGAGGTTGTACGTTCCCCATGACTTTTGCATTAGACTCACATAGCATCTCATTCATCCTAACTTTTGGTTTGACTCACAGAGGTTGGCTGTTCCCCCTGGCTTTTGTCAATACCTCACAAGGCTGGTTGATTCTCCAAATCTCCCTGGCTAGCCTCAGCGTGGCCCATATGGCCTCTCATTGGAGAATGACTGTCGATGCTGCCAAATTTAATAGTGGGATCCGCTTGTGTAGGTGAAACACATTAAAGAGAAAAATGTTACTTGGAAGGAATTCAATAAATATTTTGAAAAGATATATTTGACTAAGAGATACTATGACAAGAAAATGAAAGAGTTCTTTGAACTCAAACTCGAGAGTATGACCATATATGAATATGAAAGAAGGTTTTTAGAACTGTTGAAGTATGTTTCTTTCATCAAGTATGAGACAATTAAGATTAAGAGTTATTTGAGTGGATTGCCATCATTCATAAGTTAAAACATACAATATGATGCTCCCAAAACATTGGAGGAGACCATAAGGAAAGCTAACTTCTTATATGATCAGAAAAAATCAAGGCCAACTTTCCAAAAACCTTGGGAACACAAGAATAATTTCAAGATAGATCATAGGAAGAAGGGAACTAAGCCACCATTGTATAGAAATAATACTCAGGGACAACCAACTTCTAGAGAACCCAAAATGGTTGAGACAGGGGTCAAAGGCCAAGACAACCACCTATTCAATGTTGGGGTTGTAAAGGAGATCATATGTTTAGAGATTTCCCTCACAGAGGTGAAAAAGTGAGGATTGCTCACAATGTACATCAAGCTGAAACAATGGAAGACATGGGCATAAATATACCAAGGATCTATGCAGCCCTAGACAACAAGAAAGAAGAGTATCAGTCAGATATGATTGAAGTGGAATGTATGATCAACAACCAAACCATTACTATTTTAATTGATTCAAGTGCTAGTCATAGTTATATAGATCCTAAAATGGTGGAAAGTTTCCATTTTCCAGGAAGGAAGCATGGAAAATCTTGGTTGGTGCAGTTGGATACCAAAGCCAAAAGAAAAGTTAATTAGATGGTTAAGTCATGTCTTATGGACATGAACGGACTAAACACCAGGGAAGATTTGAACATCTTGCTTTTAGGTTCCTATGACTGTATAATCGGGATGGATTGGTTGGACCACCATTATGCTATCCTAGACTGTAATAACAAGGAATTTACTTGCTTGGATAAGGAAAGGAACCTAAGGACAGTGAAGGGAATTCCCAGGGATGCAACCATTAGTAAAATTTTAGCATCGCAGCTGAAGAAATGTTACAGAAAAGGATGTCAATTAATTGCATCACATATGGAAGAGACACCTAAATATAAGGTGTCAAATATTGAATATTATGCAATCATAAATGAGTTTGAAGATTTTTTTAAGGAAATATCAATATTACCCCTAAAAGAGACATTGATTTCTCCATAAATTTAATGCCTAGAGTAGCTCCCGTATCCAAAACTCCCTACAGGATGAGTACACTAGAATTGAAGGAATTGCAAATGCAACTTGAAGAGCTTCTGAAGAAGGGGTATATACGCCCAAGTGTGTCACCTTGGGATGCCCCAGTTTTATTTTTGAAGAAAAAGGATTTAACATTGACACTTTGCATTGACTTTAGGAAGTTGAACAAGGTAACTATGAAGAATAAGTATTTTTTGCCAAGGATTGATGACCTCTTTGATTAGTTTAAAGATGCAAAAATATTCTCCAAGATTGATCTCAGGTCAGGTTATCATCAAGTAAGAATTAAAGAAGAAGACATCTGCAAGACTACTTTTAGAATAAGGTATGGTCATTATGAGTTCACAGTTGTTCCATTTGGGTTATCAAATGCACCAGTTGTATTCATGTGTCTAATGAATGGTATTTTAAGATAATACTTAGATAAGTTTGCCATTGTATTTTTAGATGACATTATTATATATTCTAAGTCAAAGGAAGAGCATGAACAACACTTGAGGATGGTATTACAAGTATTAATGGAACATCAGTTGTATGCCAAATTGAGCAAATGCTCATTTTATCAGAAGCAAATTCATTTCTTGGAACATATCATTTCGTAGGATGGGATAGCAGTGGTTCCTGAGAAGATAGAAGCCATTAGAGGATGGTCAGCTCCAAAGAATGTGACAGAGGTCAGATCATTGACGGGCCTTGCAGGCTACCATAGAAGATTTATTGAAGGATTATCAAAGATTGCACACCCAATCACATCCTTGCAAAAGAAAGGTGTGAAGTTTCAATGGACATTGAATTGTGAAAAGAGTTTCCAACACTTGAAGCAATTATTAACTAGTGCTCTAATTTTAAGGATTGCAGATCCAAATGGAGACTTCATTGTATGCAGAAAAGCATGTAAAGAAGCACTTGGTGGAGTCCTCAGTCAAAATGGGTTTGTTGTATGTTATGAATCAAGGAAGTTGAAGGAGCATGAAAGAAATTATTCCACTCACGATTTGGAGTTGGAATCCATAGTTCATGCCTTAATAAAGTGGAGGCACTACCTCATGGGGAAAATGTTTGAGCTGAGGACAGACCATAACGGTCTGAAATATTTATTTGATCGACCAACTCTAAATGTTAGGAAAAGAAGATGGTTAGAATTTCTTAGTGAATATGACTTTGATATAAATCATATCAAGGGGAAAGAGAACAAAGTGGCTAATGCACTCAATAGAAGAGTGCATAAGTTGCATGCTACAACCATTAACATGCACCAATCAGATTTGAAACACAAAATTTTAGAGGCTGGAAAATCAGATTTGCAATACAAGGAATTAGTGAAAAAATTACAGCAAGGTATTTTGCAGAGTAAAATGGAAGACTATAAGCTAGAAAATGGTGAAATTCTCATGTATAGGGGAATAATTTATGTGCCAAATTCCCAAGAATTGAAAAATATGATATTGAGAGAAATTTATAATGTACCTTATGTTGGGAACCCAGGTTATTCAAAAACTATTGTAGCTGTCAAGAGCCAATATCATTGGCCAAGAATGAGGAAATAAGTTATTGATTTTATTGCCAAATGTTTGGAATGTCAAAAGCTAAAGGTTGAGCATAGACACCCAACTGGTTTGTTACAACCATTACCCATTCTTGAGTGGAAATGGGAAGTTGTAACAATGGATTTCATCACCAAACTGCCTAGAACAAACAAGCAACATGATTCTATCATGGTAGTGGTGGATAAGCTTACTAAAATTTCCCATTTTATTCCAGTTAAGATCACTCACAAGGCAGCCAACAGTGCTGATGTTTATATGAGAGAAATTTCTCAATTACATGGTATACTGAAGACAATTGTGTCTGATAGAGATCCAAAATTTACCTCAAATTTTTGGAAGGGATTATTTAAGGGATTTGGAACAAATTTGAATTTTAGCACATCTTATCATCTAGAGTCAGATGGAAAAACACATAGGGTGAATCAAGTGATTTAAGGTATGTTGAGGATGTATGTGATGGATAAACCATCAAAATGGGAAGACTACCTACACTTAGTAGAGTTTTTTTATAATAATGGGTACCAAACATCTCTAAAGATGATCTCATTTGAGACACTTTATGGAAGAAGGTGCAACACACCGATAAGCTCGGATAAACCAATAGATAGAAAAGTGGTTGGGCTAGATTTACTTAGGGAAATGGAGGAAAAAAAGTAGAAAGTAAAAAAATTTTAAAGGCTGCCCAAGACAAGAAGAAAATCTATGTTGATAAGGGAAGGAATCACAGGGA
This sequence comes from Picea mariana, assembly GCA_032191745.1. Taxonomy (NCBI): domain Eukaryota; kingdom Viridiplantae; phylum Streptophyta; class Pinopsida; order Pinales; family Pinaceae; genus Picea; species Picea mariana. The sequence continues at coordinate 28,869 of JASDQU010754289.1, read as the reverse complement.
ATTTAAAGTGGGGGACCATGTATTCTTGAAAGTGAAGGCCAACATAAGTTCCCTGAAGTTGAGAAATTTTTCAAATTTGACAGCTCACTATTGTAGGCCATTTGAAATTCTGGAGAGGATTGGGCCTGTATCATACACGCTTGCCTTTCCTACATCAATGAGCATTCATAATGTATTTCATGTATCATTGCTTAAGAAATATATACCTGATGCTAATCATGTTATTGATTGGAATGTGATTCAGCTGGAGCAAGAAGGCGCTTTCCAAGTACATATGGTACGCATTATGGATTGGAAAATCAAACAGCTCCATAATCGAGCCATAGGTCTTGTAAAGGTCCAATGGACCTGATATGGTCTCGAGGATGCTACTTGGGAGTATGAGGATGCAATGCAGGAAGAATACCCACATCTTTTTGAAGATTTTGGAAATCTTGTTGATATGTGTACATAATACAATGAGGACAATGCATAAATAAGGGGAGGGGATTGTAATACCCCTAAGCTGAACCCAATTGTAAATGTAAATGAAAATGTACTTAAGCTAGTGAGTTTTTTGATATCATTTTTGTATGAACCTTCCATGGTATAGTGTGCACATGTACCGCACACTAAAATGATGAAGTGTGCACATTACAGGATACTGTGTGCAACAAACTTAAGTGCACGTGATTTTTAGGCCAAGGAGCCTTTGTGTATATGTTGTGTTTTATAGGATGGTGAGCCAATTATTATATGCTAGGAGGCCTATGTTTTGAATTAGGCCAGAGATCCTAGATGTTAAAGGCCACTGAGCCTATTTTTGTATATGTCTCATCATTAATATAATACATCGTTGCATGTAGACCGACCATGATAAAAGAGTATGGGGGACTAAACTCCACTAGTTAGGGAAATGGGGGGGATAAAATTTGAGGAAAAGGGATAAGCTAGGGAGATTAAGCCAAAAAGGAATATTATATTATTATTCATTAATGTATAAAGTATGGATAAATATTTTATCCTAATTTCTAAGGATGGGGACAAGTGGGCCAAAGTAGCTCCCAACATGAAAAGTGTCAAGTTAGGAACATACATACATATAGTTTGGACTTAGTGCATTTTCTAGTGATCATTCCATCATCATTCACTCACTCATTCAGTTGTCCTACGTACCTCCTTGTACCTATATCCATACCTGAACCAGTACCATACCCATACCCGGTTATCTTAGGAGCTGGACTGAAGAAGCAGGTTGTCATGCCCATGGGATATTGAAGAGGGGGGTTGTCAAGCTTGTGAGCAGTCTATCTAGGTGAGACAATTGTTGGGGAATTGATTTCCTAAAGGTGCTAAACTGTAACTACGGGGCTCTGAGACTTACTGTCCATCCTGTTGTTGAATCCTTGGAAGGGAAGTGGGACAGCCAAGGGAATTTTGAGCAGAGAAGGGGCACACCTCCTGGGGTGGGAAAAGCATGTGGGGAATAAGAGACTATAGGTTGTTAGTTTGATTTAGCACCTGTGATAGAGTCTTTCTTGTTCTTTGAGATACATCATTCTGGTTAGGAATCCCTTTATCCAGGTGGATTTTAGTCCCAACTCAGGGGTGACTCATTCTTGAGAGTGATGAGAAGTGTGGTCTAAGGGTGGGAGGTTCATGGAACGTCTACATGCAATTGGTGACATTTTTACAGCATAAGTGTCCATTTTTTGTTAAATTACATGATGCATTATTATGTATGCATCTATTTTTATGGGTTATTCATGTGTGTGTTGCATGCATCTTTTTTTTATTATTATTTTGTATAAATCTGTGCATTTACATAATGTATTTGTATGTTTTTAGTTTTATATATAAAGTTCTACAAGATTTTCTGTGTGCATATGTTTTTATATGTATACATTTCAAAAATTTTATGTAGCATAACCCAGTTGGATGTTGGGGATGTTACAACTAACCTTGGACTTGAGATCATAATGCCTATAAAAATCCATCATTGTAGCCTCATACCCTCTTTTATCCTATTCTGAATGAGTTAATAATGCTTCAACTGTCTTTGATTCACACTGTTCTTGTTGTTGGTTAGAAAATTCTTCAAAAGGAGATGAATCTTGGGATATCCTTTGTGTTTCTTGTTCTATCTCAAGTTCCATAATAAGCTTATGTAAACATTATAATTTATCCTCTCAACTAAAGATATGACAGGAATCCAAATAAGATAATAATGAAGAACGAATATCTTCACACCAATAATGCTTAGGAGACATATCAATCCAATTTCTGAAATTTTGAAAAGAAACAAGGTCTGCCACCAACCTTGTTTTCTTGTTTGATGAAGTACCTGGATCGAAATCCAAGCTTGCCATTCTGAAGCCAAGAAACTCTTCATACCCTGATCTCTTTGAAAAATGAAGTCTCCGTGAAAACTTTAGCTCTGGATTCTTCTACCAGTGGAATCGCTTTCAAACTGATGCTATGATGTGTAGAGTCTCCAAAGCATAAATACAACCAATATGTGCCTAAGTGTCTGCTTCTCTTAGACCTTAGAACTAAAATAATTTCTTTCTTCCCGAGGAGGATAGTAGCTTTCGATCCCCGAAAACAATGACAAAATGTTATCACTTGGTATTTTCTTTGGGATATACGAAAGAAACACCAAGGTAACTATTTCAACCATCTTTAGATTGTATTCTAACCTATACAAACAAAGAGGTCTCTCTCATATGTCTAATGACTGGTAATAGCTCAACGGATTCATCAATAAGAATATAGAGGTCAAATTCTGATATAAGATAGGTTTTTTTTTATTTTAAATAAATGGTAGGACAAGAAACACATAAAGTATCATTGGGAAATAGAGACGAATTCTGAAATACTATGAAGATTAACACAACTATGTATCCCTGAGGGAACAGAGGAAAACTAAGCACACCTTTTCAGCAATAAACAATAATCAGATGATGGCAAGAAGGAGATAAGAAAATCCCATTACTAATGAGAGCATCTAATAAGGATGAATTCTCAATTGTAACTTTAGAAGAAATAATATAAAGGTTGACTACAATTAATAGAGCACCTAACAAAGGGTGAATTATGGACCTGCAATCATTAAATCATGACACCATCAATAACTATATGAAGGGAGTATCTATCAAGGATGAATTTTGATCATTTTCTCTTAGCTATGCTTAGAAGAAAAAACAGAAGTGAAACGAATGTGAACTGGGGAAAAACACAGTGAAAGGGGACACCATGATGAACTTCTGCTATAAAAAAACACTCTCTGCATGTATTAAAATTCATGAGAAATTACAAATTTTTCCAGCTGCAAAGGAAGACCTCTCTCTAGCCAGTCGAACCCCTTCATAGTCTTATTCAACATAATATATAGAAAAAATTAACCAACTACAACTGAAGAGTTAGATCTTTATCATCTTTTCTAAAAATAGTAAAGAATTACAACATCATGACATATGTACCCTATCACCTACTTTCTTGGAAGTGGAAAACAAAAACAAGACATGTGTAGAACTAATCCCTGGCTTTTAGGATTTTGTTTCAATTAGAATTTGTTTTCCATTTGAAGGGTGGACAACATATATGGATGGGGATTTTTCTTCACTTGTTGGCCTTCACGATGCCTTTGAAATCATTTAGTCGATCAAACATTGGAGAAGATGTCTTTAATAAGCCCCATTTAATGATGCCATGATTCCTTGAAGTTGATCAAATCCCTTGACAGCTAGAGGAGATAGGTGTAATAGAGCTAAAGTTGAATCAAGAACCTTTGTTTCCATTTCCATACCTTTCTGGATTCAATTCCTACAAAGTTTGACACACTGGCCAGTTCATAGTGTCCTTCAACATTTTCTGTCTGGCACTGAAAATAAAATTATGGAGATGGAAACAACCAAAGGCCATGAATGGTTCCATCCTTCCTTTCTCACAAGGTCTCATCAAATTTCCTGTAAAGTTTTCATTTTAAGAAAGAAGCATCTCTTTATTATGTACTTGTGAAACACCTTCAACCACTAGCCATAAATGCCTACTATGCCTACTCAAAGCCCAATACAATTGATCTAAGCCATCTCTACCTGAAATTCTATGCATATATTGACTTTTGAGAGTTAGGTTTCTATGCTATATATAGTTGAAGGAAAAACAACTCATGGATCACCTGCTTTCTCCAATCAACACAACATCATTTGATTCAATTTTCAAGCATATTTCTTTCTCTCGTCTAATGAAACTATCTCTTTCAACTTGCAATAACTTCATCTTCCTTTGATATCGTTCAAACTTAACTTAGAGATGTTGAAGTTGCTTATTCAATAAAATATAGGGTCTTGCTGACAAAACATGTTTCCCATCCTTTAAAATTTCCTGCATAAGTTCTGGCTACTTTAAAATTTGTATGTTTTCTTCATGTGCCTCTTGTAGCTCTGACAAACTCCTTGCTACTAAAATCTTGGTAGCCTCCCATAGCAGAGGTGATCTTCTCACCTCATTAGAAAAACAACAAGTTACCAGCTCTTTCCATGGAATGTAACACCATAAATATCTTCAGAATGTTTCTTTAAAACTTTGTAAGGTTTTGTTGAAAGACCCACATCAAACCAACACACTTTGCACTCCTTTAATTTGTAGAATTTGTTGCAACCCTGGATGTTCAGGCCATTCCTTCAAGAGAAGTTTAACCCTATCCTGAAGTCTTAGAAGGGGTTCTACCATTAACTCCATTTCATATGTATTGGAACCCTTGTAGATATTATAACTTGCACAGGGAGAGTAGGAAAGCTTCTGGTGCTCCAAACACAAATGCAACAAATGCCCTAGAAATATTTTCTTATCCAATCTTGCAGGTAAAGAATACCCAAAAGATATTTATTTTCTTCTATATAATCAATCAATGTAGAACTCGCCTCTGCAACGACAAAACATTATATTTTTCTAAATATGTAGAACAACATAGAGAACTTGAGCATGTAGAGTGTAGACAAAGACCTCTGGGTCCCTTGGAACATTGAAAGATCCTCCAACAATCGGTTGCACTAACATATGTGATGCACATTGAACATTTAACAGTAATGAAGAATTAACACGATACTCCAAAGCCTGCAATAGCTTCGTACTGTTTCCAACAACCAAGGGGCATTCTCTAGCTTGTCATTTTCATTTTCCATTCCTCGCTACCACAGTAAATGACCCATTACTTCTCATCATCATAAAATCATCAAGTACCTTTTCCATATGAAGATCGTCTACAGCTTGTAAATAAGTAATAGCTCATTATTTATATAACAATTCGCTTTTGGTGAATGATTTGACACTCCTCGTGGCTCAATGTTAACATTTTAATGATGAATTCAACAGCTTAGCAATCTACTTGGTTTGGAAGCATTGAAAGTTGAACAACCTGGAGGATTCACTTGGCAGCTTCCAAAATTACACAACCAAAAATAGAGCCAAGAAATCGCCAACAAGAAATTTCAAACCACTAGGCATTCGACATTTGGTTGTGGCATAGTGCTCAAGCACTTGGCAGTTAACGCCTTGTAGGATAGATAACACTACATTATTCAGACATAAAAGTTCACACTTGTGTTTTACTCCCTTACTGGCAATAACACCATCAATCTTACCCTCCAAATCATGATTCAAATGCCTCATGGTGAACTTTCTCTGAAAAGTTAATGGGCATCACCATTGAATCCATTTTGGGCATATCCTATACATGCATCGAGGGATGGAGGAAAGGGATCAAGCTGGTCCTTTAACATTTGGTTCACATCTAAACCTACTCCTTGACACCTGCGAGATCAACCTCCTTCCTCACGACTTGACTAGTTGTTGATGCCTTTTTCCCTATGCATTGCCGAGGCTTCCCTCCCTCGACACTTGGATAACCATGAACCTTTGCATTAAGATTGGGTGTTCATTGTTGGATCATGATCTTAATGTTAACACCGTGTCATATATACACCTGACATATTAGCGTTTGACCCATCATTTGGTGTTTTTTTATATATCTGTGCGTATTATCCCACATTGGCACGAGTAAACTACTTTGATATAGTGTATATGCTCCAACAATTTCGATGCGTTGTGAAAAAAGTAAATCGCCCCTTGTGCTCCTCCTCCATCCTTTTTGAAAAGCTTTGGACATATCCACTACCTTGTGGTCCTGACATGGAAACCGGTGCCAACTTGTGTTGTGTTGTTGTGTTATGTGCTTGATAGCTCTTAGGTGCTTAACTTGAGGCCCAATAATTTTAATGAAAACAAATTAAGCCATATATGAGGACCGAGAGCCTAATTGGGTTAGAAACCAAAAAGTGACTAAAGACAGACTTATTTTATTTTTCCAAGACTTGTAAAAATTAATTTTCCAAATGAATAAACTCTTGTTCTTGAATGAATAGTACAATCAAGCACATTAATGTTACAATGAAACCAAGCCTAAAAATGGTTTCCAAAGCCATAAAAAAATTGTTTGCGAAATTTGTAGACTCTTTCCCATTTGGCTAAAGCAAAGAAAATCAAATATCAAACAAATTGTAAATTTTGATTAAAAGTACATGTGCCAACAGTTTCCACACTGAATCTGGATGGGCCAC
>JASDQU010754289.1:0-22220 GCA_032191745.1 Picea mariana | reverse complement strand
AGTAGAAAGTAAAAAAAATTTAAAGGCTGCCCAAGACAGGAAGAAAAGCTATGTTGATAAGGGCAGGAATCGTAGGGAATTTAAAGTGGGGGACCATGTATTCTTGAAAGTGAAGGCCAACATAAGTTCTCTGAAGTTGAGAAATTTTTCAAATTTGACAGCTCACTATTGTAGGCCATTTGAAATCCTAGAGAGGATTGGGCCTGTATCATACATGCTTGCCTTTCCTACATCAATGAGCATTCATAATGTATTTCATGTATCATTGCTTAAGAAATATATACCTGATGCTAATCATGTTATTGATTGGAATGTGATTCAGATGGAGAAAGAAGGCACTTTCCAAGTACATATGGTACGTATTATGGATCGAAAAATCAAACAGCTCCAGAATTGAGCCATAGGTCTTGTAAAGGTCCAGTGGACCTGGTATGGTCCTGAGGATGCTACTTGGGAGTATGAGGATGCAATGCAGGAAGAATACCCACATCTTTTTGAAGATTTTGGAAATCTTGTTGATATGTGTACATAATGCACTGAGGACAATGCATAAATAAGGGGAGGGGATTGTAATACCCCTAGGCCGAACCCAATTGTAAATGTAAATGAAAATGTACTTAAGCTAGTGAGTTTTTTTATATCATTTTTGTATGCACCTTCCATGGTATAGTGTGCACATGTACTGCACACTAAAATGATGAAGTGTGCACATTCTAGGATACTGCGTGTAACAAACTTAAGTGCACGTGATTTTTAGGCCAAGGAGCCTTTGTGTATATGTTGTGTTTTATAGGATGGTGAGCCAATTATTATATGCTAGGAGGCCTATGTTTTGAATTAGGCCAGAGAGCCTATTTTTGTATATGTCTCATCATTAATATAATACCTCGTTGCATGTAGACTGACCACGGTAAAAGAGTATGGGGGACTAAACTCCACTAGTTAGGGAAATGGGGGGGATAAAAGTTGAGGAAAAGGGATAAGATAGGGAGCTTAAGCCAAAAAGGAATATTATATTGTTATTCATTAATGTATAAAGTATGGATAATTATTTTATCCTAAGTTCGAAGGATAGGGGCAAGTGGGCCAAAGTAGCTCCCAACATGAAAAGTGTCAAGTTGGGAACATACATACATATAGTTTGGACTTAGTGCATTTTCTAGTGATCATTCCATCATCATTCACTCACTCATTCAGTTGTCCTACGTACCTCCCTATACCTGTATCCATACCTAAATCGGTACCATATCCGTACCTGGTTATCTTAGGAGCTGGACTGAAGAAGTGGGTTGTCATGCCCATGGGATATTAAAGAGGCGGGTTGTCAGGCCCGTGAGCAATCTATCTAGGTGAGACAATTGTTGGGGAATTGATTTCCTGAAGGTGCTAAACTACAACTACAGGGCTCTGAGGCTTCCTGTCCAGCCTATTGTTGAATCCTTGGAAGGGAAGTGGGGTAGCTGAGGGAATTTTGAGCAGAGAAGGGGCATACTTCCTAGGGTGGGAAAATCATGTGGGGAATAAGAGACTATGGGTTGTTAGTTATATTTGGCACATGTGACAGAGTCTTTATTGTTGTTTGAGATACATCATCCTAGTTAGGAATCCCTTTACCCAGGTGGATTTTAGTCCCAAGTCAGGGGTGACTCATTCTTGAGAGTGATGAGAAGTGTGGTCTAAGGGTGGGAGGTTCGTGGAACGTCTACATGCAATTGGTGACATTTTTACAGGATAAGTGTCCATTTTTTGTTAAATTACATGATGCATTATTATGTATGCATTTATTTTTATGGGTTATTCATGTGTGTGTTGCATGCATATTTTTATTATCATTTTGTATGAATCTGTGCATTTACATAATGTATTTGTATGTTTTGAATTTTATATATAAAGTTCTACAAGATTTTATGTGTACATATGTTTTTATATGTATACATTTCAAAAATTTTACGTAGCATAACCCAGTTGGATGTTGGGGATGTTACAACTAACCTTGGACCTGAGATCATAATGCCTATAAAAATCCATCATTGTAGCCTCATACCCTCTTTTATCCTGTTCTGAATGAGTTAATAGTGCTTCAACTGTCTTTGATTCACACTGTTCTTGTTGTTGGTCAGAAAATTCTTCAAAAGGAGATGAATCTTAGGATATCCTTTGTGTTTCTTGTTCTATCTCAAGTTCCATAATAAGCTTATGTAAACATTATAATTTATCCTCTCAAATAAAGATATGATAGGAATCCAAATAAGATAATAATGAAGAACGAATATCTTCACACCAATAATGCTTAGGAGGCATATCAATCCAATTTCTGAAATTTTGAAAAGAAACAAGGTCTGCCACCAACCTTGTTTTTTTGTTTGATGAAGTACTTGGATCGAAATCCAAGCTTGCCATTTTGAAGCCAAGAAACTCTTCATACCCCGATCTCTTTGAAAAATGAAGTCTCCGTGAAAAATTTAGCTCTGGATTCTTCTACCAGTGGAATCGCCTTCAAACTGATGTTATGATGTGTAGAGTCTCTAGAGCATAAATACAACCAATATGTGCCTAAGTGTCTACTTCTCTTAGACCTTAGAACTAAAATAATTTCTTTCTTCCCAAGGAGGATAGTAGCTTTCGATCCCCGAAAACAGTGACAAAATGTTATCACTTGATATTTTCTTTGGGATATATGAAAGAAACACCAAGGTAACTATTTCAACCATCTTTAGATTGTATTCTAACCTATACAAACAAAGAGGTCTCTCTCTTATGTCTAATGACTGGTAATAGCTCAATGGATTCATCAATAAAAATATAGAGGTCAAATTTTGATATAAGATATGTTTGTTTTTGTTTTAAATAAATGGTAGGACAAGAAACACATAAAGTATCATTGGGAAATGGAGTCGAATTCTGAAATACTATGAAGATTAACACAACTATGTATCCCTGAGGGAACAGAGGAAAACTAAGCACACCATTTCAGAAATAAACAATAATTAGATGATGGCAAGATGGAGATAAGAAAATCCCATTACTAATGAGAGCATCTAATAAGGATGAATTCTCAATTGTAACTTTAGAAGAAATGATATAAAGGTTGACTACAATTAATAGAGCACCTGACAAAGGGTGAATTTTGGACCTGCAATCATTAAATCATGACTCCATCAATAACTATATGAAGGGAGTATCTATCAAGGATGAATTTCGATCATTTTCTCTTAGCTATGCTTAGAAGAAAAAACAGAAGTGAAACGAATGTGAACTGGGGAAAAACACAGTGAAAGGGGACACCGTGATGAACTTCTACTATAAAAAACACTCTTTGGATGTATTAAAATTGATGAGAAATTAAAAAAAAAATTAGCTACAAAGAAAGGCCTCACTCTAGCCAGTCGAACCCCTTCATAGTCTTATTCAACAGTATATATAGAAAAAATTAACCAACTACAAATGAAGAGTTAGAGCTCTATCATCTTTTCTAAAAATAGTAAAGAATTACAACATCATGACATATGTACTCTATCACCTACTTTCCTGGAAGTGGAAAACAACAACAAGACATGTGTAGAACTAATCCCTGGCTTTTAGGATTTTGTTTCAATTAGAATTCGTTTTCCATTCGAAGGGTGGACAACATATATGGATGGGGATTTTTCTTCACTTGTTGGCCTTCACGATGCCTTTGAAATCATTTAGTCGATCAAACATTGGAGAAGATGTCTTTAATAAGCCCCATTTAATGATGCCATGATTTCTTGAAGTTGATCAAATCCCTTGACAGCTGGAGGAGACAGGTGTAATAGAGCTAAAGTTGAATCAAGAACCTTTGTTTCCATTTCCATACCTTTGTGGATTCAATTCCTGCAAAGTTTGACACACTGGCCAGTTCATAGCGTCCTTCAACATTTTCTGTCTGGCACTAAAAATAAAATTATGGAGATGGAAACAACCAAAGGCCATGAATGGTTCCATGCTTCCCTTCTCACAATATCTCATCAAATTTCCTGTAATGTTTTCATTTAAAGAAAGAAGCATCTCTTTATTATGTACTTGTGAAACACCTTCAACCACTAGCCATAAATGGCTACTATGCCTACTCAAAGCCCAATACAATCGATCTAATCCATCTCTGCCTGAAATTCTATGCATATATTGACTTTTGAGAGTTAGGTTTCTATGCGATATATAGTTGAAGGAAAAACAACTCATGGATCACCTACTTTCTCCAATCAACACAAAATCATCTGATTCAATTCTCAAGCATATTTGTTTCTCTCGCCTGATGAAACTATCTCTTTCAACTTGCAATAAATTTATCTTCCTTTGATATCGTTCAAACTTAACTTAGAGATGTTGAAGTTGCCTATTCAATAAAATATAGGGTCTTGCTAACGAAACATGTTTCCCATTCTTTAAAATTTCCTGCATAAGTTCTAGCTACTTTAAAATTTTTATGTTTTCTTCATGTGCCTCTTGTAGCTCTGACAAACTCCTTGCTACTAAAATCTTGGTAGCCTCCCATAGCAGAGGTGATCTTCTCACCTCATTAGAATAACAACAAGTTACCAGCTCTTTCGATGGAATGTAACACCATAAATATATTTAGAATGTTTCTTTAAAACTTTGTAAGGTCTTGTTGAAAGACCCACATCAAACCAACACACTTTGCGCTCCTTTAATTTGTAGAATTTGTTGCAACCCTGGATGTTCAGGCCATTCCTTCAAGAGAAGTTTAACCCTATCCTGAAGTCTTAGAAGGGGTTCTACCATTAACTCCATCTCATATGTATTGGAACCCTTGTAGATATTATAACTTGCGCAGGGTGAGTAGGAAAGCTTCTGGTGCTCCAAACACAAATGCAACAAATGCCCTAGAAATATTTTCTTATCCAATCTTGCAGGTAAAGAATACCCAAAAGATCTTTGTTTTCTTCTATATAATCAAAATCAATGTAGAACTCGCCTCTGCAACAACAAAACATTATATTTTTCCAAATATGTAGAGCAACATAGAGAACTTGAGCCTGTAGAGTGCAGACAAAGACCTCTGGGTCCCTTGGAACATTGAAAGATCCTCCAACAATCAGTTGTACTAATAGATGTGATGCACATTGAACATTTAACAGTAATGAAGAATTAACAAGATACTCCAAAGCCCGCAATAGCTTTGTAATGTTTCCAACAACCAAGGGGAATTCGCTAGCTTGTCATTTTCATTTTCCATTCCTCGCTACCACAGTAAATGACCCATTACTTCTCATCATCATAAAATCATCAAGTACCTTTTCCATATGAATATCATCTACATCTTGTAAATAAGTAATAGCTCATTATTTATATAACAATTCCCTTTTGGTGAATGATTTGACACTCCTCGTGGCTCAATGTTAACATTTTAATGATGAATTCAACACCTTAGCAATATAATTGGTTTGGAAGCATTGAAAGTTGAACAACCTGGAGGATTCACTTGGAAGCTTCCAAAATTACACAACCAAAAATAGAGCCAAGAAATCGCCAACAAGAAATTTCAAACCACTAGGCATTCGACATTTGGTTGTGGCATAGTGCTCGAACACTTGGTAGTTAATGCCTTGTAGGATAGATAACACTACATTATTCATACATAAAAGTTCACACTTTTGTTTTACTCCCTTACTGGCAATAACACCATCAATCTTACCCTCCAAATCATGATTCAAATGCCTCATGGTGAACTTTCTCTGAAAAGTTGAAGGGCATCACCATTGAATCCATTTTGGGCATATCCTATACATGCATAGAGGGATGGAGGAAAGGGGTCAAGTCGGTCCTTTAACATTTGGTTCACATATAAACCTACTCCTTGACACCCGTGAGATCAACCTCCTTCCTCACGACTTGACTAGTTGTTGATTCCTTTTTCCTTATGCATTGCTGAGGCTTCCCTCCCTCGACACTTGGATAACCATGAACCTTCGCATTAAGATTGGGTGTCCATTATTGGATCATGATCTTAATGTTAACACCTTGTCATATATACACCTGACATATTAGCGTTTGACGCATCATTTGGTGTTTTTTTTATATCTCTGTGCGTATTATTCCACTGTAAGGCTCTTATTTAATTTACTACCATTGATTTAGAACAGAACAGTAAATTTAAAATTCACTTAATCTAGCACATTCAATCTAATATTTCAATAAATAAAATTTACTAACAATTTAATTCAAAAGATTCATAACTCTAACCTGAATCTGATGCTTGCTTCCTTAGCTTGAATCTGATGCTTGCTTCCTTAGCTTGAATCTGATGCTGCTCTTTAGGACACCCCAAAACCAACCTCCCTGCTGACTAGTAACGCCTAGCCTTAGGAAATCAATGGATGTCCTAGCCCTCCGAGCCCAAAACCTCTGCAGCCCCCCGGTGCACTGTAAATTCCACTGTTAATTTCTCTCTGCAATACTCCAAGCTCTCCTCTCGTAAAATGAATGATCCCCATCACCCTTCTCCACTTCACTTATTCCTCCTTCATCGCCCTTCCTCCATTAACTCCCCCCACCAAATACCTTATCCCTTTCTTAAATTCCTTATCCATTCATTCATTACTTATCAATACGTATTGGTTACGTTATCCCTTGTGGGATATGTAACCCCATTTGAACATTAAATTTTATTATCCACCCCTTATTAATACTTTATTAATTAGTTAATTAATTAATAATCACATTAATCATTAACCATATTGATTTAAGAGTTAATTATACTTAAATTAAGCATAGTCAAGAATAACTAATTAATAACCAATAATTAGTTAAGGTTATTTAATAAATAATTATAGTTTAGCTAAATTTTAGGATTATTTATTAAATTAATCATCTTAATAATTAAGGGTCGTTACATCCACATTGGCACGAGTAAACTACTTTGATATAGGGTATATGCTCCAACAATTCCAATGCAATTCGATGCGTAGTGCAAAAAGTATATCGCCCCTTGTGCTCCTCCTCCATGTGACTTTTCTCGGTGCTTGGTCTTGGCTTGATTTTTGTTTTGCGAATTGTGGATTGTGGTTGATAGTTGGGGATTGACCTTCAGGCCAATATTTTTGAAAAGCTTTGGACATATCCACTACCTTGTGGTCCTGACATGGAAACCGGTGCCAACTTGTGTTGTGTTGTTGTGTTATGTGCTTGATAGCTCTTAGGTGCTTAACTTGAGGCCCAATAATTTTAATGAAAACAAATTAAGCCCTATATGAGGACCGAGAGCCTAATTGGGTTAGAAACCAAAAAGTGACTAAAGACAGACTTATTTTATTTTTCCAAGACTTGTAAAAATTAATTTTTCAAATGAATAAACTCTTGTCCTTGAATGAATAGTACAATCAAGCAAAATAATGTTGCAATGAAACCAAGCCTAAAAATGGCTTCCAAATCCATAAAAAAATTGTTTGCCAAATTTGTAGATTCTTTCCCATTTGGCTAAAGCAAAGAAAATCAAATATCAAACAAATTGTAAATTTTGATTAAAAGTACATGTGCCAACAGTTTCCACACTGAATCTGGATGGGCTACGGATGTGGAATTTGGAGTCAAAATATTTTATTTTTCCAAGACTTGTAAAAATTAATTTTCCAAATGAATAAACTCTTGTTCTTGAATGAATAGTACAATCAAGCACAATAATGTTACAATGAAACCAAGCCTAAAAATGGTTTCCAAAGCCATAAAAAAATTGTTTGCGAAATTTGTAGATTCTTTCCCATTTGGCTAAAGCAAAGAAAATCAAATATCAAACAAATTGTAAATTTTGATTAAAAGTACATGTGCCAACAGTTTCCACACTGAATCTGGATGGGCCACGGATGTGGAATTTGGAGTCAAAATTCCACAAGGAATTGATGTATAGAGTGCCAGAATGACACTGAGAGAGCTCCTAGGTGGTATTGGAAATATCAGGAGGTACAATGGTTTGAGAAAGGAGACCACGAAAACCGTGGTATTGGGCCATAAAGTTTACATTTGGGCTATTCAATTTGTTCGGAAGAAGACAGATCCCTCACAACCGTCATATCTGGAGAAGGTGCATGACAGTTAACCATCAAGTCCTTAGGACTTCGTTACTTCGGCGAGTTTTTAAGTTTTGTTTATAAAGGAGCCGAAGCACGAAGCTTCGAAGTCCCTAAGTGAATCTAAACCATGGATAATTCGAGAGGAGGAGACCCATTGGATTTCCCATGTAGTTCGACAATTAATATTTCACAGAAATTGGTGAAAGTGTGTGCAGAATGGATTTCCTTCCGAAGACCTGAACTCCGGAGTGAATCTGGACCTTCCAATGTCAGAGACATGTGTCAGTGTATTATCAAGTTTATGGAATTTAGGCAATTCGACACTCCAGAGGAAATGGTTTGTGGTTGCGTGGGAGGAATATATGCCCAAAGTCCTGGATCGCCGAAGTGACCTGGCATGATGACATCACCTAGTGTGACATGGACCTACTCTAAGTCTGCCATGTGTCACTCTTTTTTGTACTTTTGACAGACCCTTAATACCAATTGGGACTTGACATGTCTCACTCAACAGTGGAGCCACGTGTCGCCAGCTTGATTGATGACAACTGTACTATGTGGACCCAAGGAGATTGAGAAGTTCAGGAGTTTAGCATTCGGGAGAAAAAATTAATCACTAATGAGAAGAAAATTTTGAAGTCCCAAAGCATCGGATATGACGTGGACCTATTCGAAAGTTAGCAATTCAACATTTTTGAAAAATTATCAATGAGAAGAAATCACCAAAGTCCCGAAGCATCGAATATGACGTGGCATGATGACGTCACCTAGGGTGACATGAGCCTACCCGAAGTCTTCCACGTGTCACTTGTTTTTGTACCTTGGACAGGCCTTAGGTGCCAATTGTGACCTGACATGTGTCACTCAACGGTGAGGCCATGTGTCACCCTGTGTTTTTGACACGTAGAACCCCGGGTGTGCAATACTAAGTGAACCCTGATATTTCACCAATTCAACGTTCAGAAGGAAGAAGGTGTGAGGAAGGTGAAACCCCTAAAACTCGGAAGAGTGGAGTAAATCCTCACCATTGATTTGGAGAGGACATGTGACAGTAGATCCCGTAGTCTAGAGACTTGGAACTTCAGAGGATTAAAGGCATAAAACGTTGAGGTCGAGGACTTCTGGAGGTCTAAACGTCAAATTCCATCTTGACTGTTGATCACAGAGGACACATGGCGACAGATCCCAGGGTTCGAAGACTTGGTACTCCACAGGAATTGAGTTGCAGGTTTCTTTGAGTCGAGAACTCCCGGAGGGTCAGAGTTAATATCGACCATTGATTAGGAGATTACATGTGAAGGAAAGAGAGATAATATTCGGTGAGTCAACACTCCGGGAGGTTTGTAGAGAAGTGATTTATAACCCTCCAAAGCCTAGAGTCTTGGATCTCCTATCCATCATAGATCTAAACAAGGAATGAGGGCCGTCGATTAGTACATTCTCTGAGTATTCGAGGAATTGGCATTCAGAGGAAATGGATTGTAATGAAGGTAGATTCTCTGAATCCCCTAAGTTCCAGAGCCCTAGAGGCCTGAAGCACAGGATAAGAGCCTATATGTTAGCAATGGGTCACAACCTGTGGTCAAATGATATTGGGGGATGAAGAAAAAGGGCCAAGTGCCCGAAAATTGTTTTTGAAAAGAGAGAATGGCTTAGAGAAGGAGCCCGTGGATTTTTTTTATTTGTATGGACCTACACCTAACGAAGTATAGAAGGCCTATAAACCTGAAGAGAGGGTCCAACACAGATCCAAGAGCCAATTCGACTCTGATATGGAAGAATCCATGTACAGGGATTGCATCCCTAAAAAGACAAATTCTTCAAATATCCATAACTTCTTCCTCAAAACTCATAATTGAGCATGGAAGTAGGCATTGGAAAGTTCTTGAACAATATAAGATAATTTTTCACCCAAAAATTGGATTTGAATGGTAAATTTATCAGGAAATCAGTATAAATTAAGTTTGATATATTAATGAATCATAATGGTTCATGTTTACATGAAATTATTAAGAACAATTAGCTTGACAAGGTTCTATTGGTTGCACATTTTTGCAGAATTAACAGCTGCCAGATCAGATTTAGCACAGAGTGCAGAGTGATGGATGATACACAGATAGTATACAGTCAAGAATATGAAATCATAGGGATGAATTTCCAGTTGGATATGGAAGGAACCAACTCAAATGGACATGGAGGAGGAAAGGAAGAAGACATAAATCTCGTTGAGACCCTTAGAAGATTGCAGGAATATGTCTAGAGACATAAGGATGATAATGAGAGGCTTATGAAGGCCAAGTAACAACAATAAGACTTCAATATGAAGTTAACAAAATTCTAGATAGGATTGAAAAGAATTTGGATAAGGAAAGTGGCTCCAGCAAATCAGGAAGCCACGGGACCGTTGAGGGAAAAGGAAGACCAAGGAGTGATAGAAGACATCACCATCACTCCCAAAGACAATCCAAAAGGAGAGAACATAGCATCTCAAGTCCATCCCCTTTCAAGAAGCATCATAAGAGGTCTGGGGTGGATAAATTGAAAGGATAAATGAACAAGATCAAACCTCCTACTTTTGATGGTGAACCCAAGAAGGATGAAGATGTTGAGACATGGTTGATAGGCGTGATGAAGTACTTCCAATTTCATAACCATTCTTCTCCTACAGAAGGAAGAATTGATATCTACCAGCTTAAAGGAAAGGCATCCATGTGGTGGGATAAGCTTTTGGAAGTGCAACACATCAGAGAGAAAAATGTTACATGGAAGGAATTCAAAAATCGTTTTGAGAATAAATACCTGACCAAGACATATTATGATAAAAAGATGAAAGAGTTCTTTGAAGTCAAACTAGGAAGCATGAATATTGATGAGTATGAAAGGATAATTTTAGAACTGTTGAATTATGTCTCCTTCATCAAAGATGAGACAATTAAGATCCATAGATACCTGAGTGGGCTGCCATCTTTCATTATTGACAAGATTCAATATTATGATCCCAAGACTTTGGAGGAAACCATAAGAAGAGACAAGTGATTATATGATTATCATAAAGGAAATACTACTTTCCAAAGAGCTTGGGAAGACAAGAAGAAGTTTAAGAGGGAACATAGGTAGAATGGGAACAAACCACCATTTTTCAGAAACAATCCTCAAGGACAACCATCTTTTAGAGAGCACATAATGGCTGATGTAGGTGGGAAAAGGCCAATTCAGAAACCCATTCAATGTTGGGGTTCTAAATGAGACCATAAGTATAGATATTGTCCTCACAAAAGTGACAAAATGAGAGTTTTCCACAATGTACATCAAGCAGAGATAGTGGAGGACATGGACAAAAGCGTACCAAGGATATATGTAGCATTGGATAACAAGCAAGATTAGTTTCAATCACACATAATTGAAGTAGAAAGTATGATCAATAACCATGCCTTTACTATTTTAATAGATTCAAGAGATATTAATAGATATATAGATCCTAAGGTAGTGTAAAGATGACATTTTCCAAGAAGCAATCATGGGAAATCTTGGTTGGTGCAAATGGCTACATGAGCCAAGAGAAAAGTTGTTGAGATGGTTAAATCATGTCTAGTGGACATGAATGGGCTAAGTACCAAGGAAGATTTGAACATCCTGTCCTTGGGTTCATATGAATATATAATTTGTATGGATTGATTGGAACAACACCATCATGTCTTAGACTGTCATAACAAGGCATTTACTTGCCTGAATGAGGAAGGGAACCAAAGAATAGTCCAAGGAATTCCCAGGGAAGTTACTTTCCGAGAGATCTCAACAATGCAGTTGAAGAAATGTTACAGAAAGTGTTGTCAAATATTTGCAGCCCATATGGAGGAAGAACCTAAGGATAAGGTTCCAAATCTTGATGATCATGCAGTCCTGAAAGATTTTGAGCATGTTTTTAAGGAGATATTAGTACTTCCCCCAAAGAGAGATATTGATTTCTCTATAAATGTGATTCCTGGAGCAGCTCCAGTATCAAAGAATCCCTACAGAATGAGTACACCAGAGCTGAAGGATTTGCAAATGCAGCTTGAAAAGATTCTAAAGAAAGGCTACATACGCCCAAGTGTGTCACCTTAGGGTTCCCTAGTTTTATTTGTGAAGAAGAAAGATATGACATTGAGGTTGTGTATTGACTTTAGATAATTAAACAAAGTAACTATAAAGAACAAGTATCATTTTCCAAGGATTGATGATCTCTTTGATCAATTAAAATATGAAAGGATATTATCAAATATTGATCTCAGGTTAGGATAACATCAAGTAAGGATCAGAGATGAATACATCAACAAGACCTCCTTCAAGACAAGGTATGGTCATTACCAATTCACCATTTGGGTTATCAAATGCACCAGTTGTTTTGATGTTCTTAATGAATAGTTTTTTCCAGGAATATTTAGACAAGTTTTTCATTGTCTTTTTGGATGACATCCTTGTATACTCCAAGTCAAAAGAAGACCATGAGCATCACTTGAGGATGGTTTTACAAGTGTTAAGAGAGCACCAATTGTATGCCAAATTGAGCAATTGCTCATTTTATTATAATCGAATTCACTATTTGGGGCATATCATATATGAAGAAGGGATATCTATGGACCTTGAAAACATTGAGGCCATTAAAGGGTGGAAATAACCTAAGAATGTGACAGAAGTCAGATCTTTCATGGGTCTAGCTGGCTACTATAGAAGATTCATTACAGGTTTTTCAAGGATTGCAAGGATATTCTCTTTGATCAGTTCAAGGATGCAAGAATATTCTCAAAGATTGATCTTAGGTCAGGATACCATCAAGTAAGGATCATATATGAAGACATCAGCAATACCTTCTTTAGGATAAGGTATGGTCATTACGAATTAACAATCGTTTCATTTGGGTTATCAAATGCACCAATTGTTTTCATGTGCTTAATGAATGTTTTTTTCCGGGAATATTTAGACAAGTTTTTCATTGTCTTTTTGGATGAAATCCTTTTATACTCCAATTTAGAAGAAGAGCATGAGCATAACTTGAGTATGGTGTTACAAGTCTTAAGAGAGAACCAATTTTATGCCAAATTAAGCAAGTGTTTGTTTTATCAGAACCAAATTCACTGTTTGGGGCATATCATACTTGAAGAAGGGATACCAATGGACCCTGAAAAGATTGAGGCCATTAAAGGGTGGAAAGTACCAAAGAATGTGTCAGAAGTCATATCCTTCATGGGTCTAGTTGGCTACTACAGAAGATTCATTTTAGGGTTTTCGAGAATTTCTCACCCTATTACTTCCTTGAAAAGGAAGGGGGTGAAGTTTCAATGGACAAAAAAATGTGAAAAGAGCTTCCAACAATTGAAGCAGTTGCTAACCAGTGCTCCAATTTTAAATATTGTAGATCTGAATGAAGATTTTTTGGTTTTCATAGATGCATGCAAAGAAAGACTTGGTGGATTCCTTAGTCAAAATGGATTTGTGGTATGTTTTGAATCCAAAAAATTGAAAGAGCATGAAAGGATCTATGCCATTCATGATTTGGAGTTGGCAGCAATAGTACACGCCTTGAAGAAGTGGAGGATCTACCTCATGGGAAAAGTATTTGCACTGAGGACATACCATAATGGTCTGAAATATTTGTTTGATCCATCAACTTTAAATGCAAGGCAGAGCATATGGTTAGAATTCCTACATGAGTTTGAATTTAATATCAAGCACATCAAAGGAAAATAAAACAAATTCGTTGATGCACTCAGAAGGAGAGTGCATGAACTACATGATACAACAATTAGCATGTATCAAACTGATCTTAAAGGAATAATTTCTAAGGTTGCAAAAATAAATTTGCAGTTCATGGAGTTAGTAACAAAATTGCAGCAAGGTAAAATGCAACAGAAGGTTGAAGATTATAAATTGGGAAATGATGGAAATCTCTTGTACAGGAACATATTTATGTACCTAATTCTCATGAATTGAGGAGTACGATTTTGAAGGAGATGCATAATGTACCTTATGTTGGACACCCATTATATCAGAAAACAGTTGCAATAGTCAAGAGCCAATATTATTAGCCAGGCATGAAGAAGGAGATTGTTGAGTACATTGCTAAATGTTTGGAGTGTTAAAAAGTCAAGGCTAAGCATAGACACCCCACTGGTTTGCGTCATCCATTTCTCATTCTTGAGTGGAAGTGGGAAGTGGTGACAATGGATTTCATCACCAAATTTTCCAGAACAAGCAAGCAACATGATACTATCATGGTGGTGGTGGAAAAGATTACTAAAGCTGCTCAATTCATTCTTATGAAGGTTACTCACAAGAAAACCAATTTTGATGATATTTATATGAGGGAAGTAGCATGCTTGGATGGAATACCTAAGACAATTGTGTCTGATATAGACCCAAAGTTTACCTCAAAGTTCTGGATGGGATTATTCAAAGGGTTCGGAAAAAATCTGAACTTCAACATAGGTTATCATCCCGAGACTAATGGGAAAATAGAATGAGTGAAATAAGTGATAGAGGATATGTTAAGGATGTATGTGATGGACAAACCATCTAAATGGGAAGATTATCTACACTTGGTAGAATTTTCCTACAATAATGGGTACCAAACATCACTAAAGATGATCCCATTTGAGGTACTTTATGGCATAAAGTGCAACACACCAGTAAGATGGGACAACCCAGCATATAGAGCAGTAGTTGAGCCAGAGTTGCTCAGGGAAATGGAATAGAAAATGTTGACGATAAAACAATATTTAAAGGCTTCACAAGACAGGAAGAAAAGCTATGCTGACAAGGGAAGAACTCACGGGGAATTTAAAGTGGGTGATCATGTTTTCTTGAAGGCGAAGGCCAACGAAATTTTTTTGAAGTTGGGAAACTGTTCCAAGTTGGCAACCATATATTGTGGGCCATTTTAAATCCTAGAGAGGATTGGACCGGTATCTTACATGCTTGCATTACCTGCATCTATGATTATTCATAATGTATTCCATGTATCATTGCTCAAGAAATATATACCTAATGCTAATCATGTTATTAATTGGAATGTGATTCAGATGGAGAAAGGAAGCACTTTTCAAGTGAATCGGGTACACATTTTGGACTAAAAAATCAAACAGCTCCGGAATCGATCCATAGGGATTGTAAAGGTCCAATGGACTTGGTACAGTCTTGAGGACGCAACTTGGGGGCATGAAAATGTTATGTAAGCAGAATACCCACATATTTTTGAAGATTTTGGAAATCTTGTTGATATTATGTAAGTAACATGCACTGAGGACATTGCAAAAATAAGGGGAGGGGATTGTAATACCCCACGGATGATCCCATGCTAAATTGTCATGATGTTTATAGGCCGGTGAGCCAAGTGTTTATAAGCTGGGAGGCTTATAGATTTATTAGGCTAGAGAGCCTAGGTGTTGAAGGCCAGGGAGCCTGATTTTGTATATGTAAATACTCACATCATTAACATAATTACATCATTGCATGTAGATTGACCACGAAGAAAGAGTTATGGTTGAATAAGCTCCACTGGGTAGGGAAAGGGATGGGGATGAGAGGATGGAAAAAAGGGATAAGCTAGAGGGATTTATTCCAAGGAAATATTATAATGTATTTTCCTAAAATACTAAAGTTGGGAAATAACCCATATTATCCTAAGTTCCTTTGGGGAGACGAAGAAACTCCAAGTGGAGAGGAACAAGCTCTCAAGAGAGCCATGTGTCAACCTAGGAGCATGTAGTTTTATGGGGGGGAATTTTTCATTGTGGGGGTTCGCTAGCGATTTTTTCCATCCTTCCCATGCATGCACACACTCATGAGATGAGCCATGACCTCCATCGTTGACCTCTGCAATATCTAATACTTGCAAACCCGTGAAGCTAGCTCTTTTTGTCTATAAAGCCAGGATGACTACACAGTGCGTGAGCCAGATCACACCTTATCCATTTTGCTTTTTCTACCCACATTTTTTGTGGACTAGTGTGGCTTGTTGTCATTACCAGAGACCGTACTTGATTTTTCTACTGTGATTACTTTTTTGACTTAGAAGATGAATAGAAGAAGAAGGTTGTTAGGCCTGTGGTTTCAAGAGGTGGTTTGTCAAGCCCGTGGATTGAAGAAGCAAGTTTTTAGGCCTATGAGCAACTCTCCCCAAGTGAGAGAGGGTGTTGGGGAAGTGATTTCTCCTATAGGGAGTCTAACAACAACTACTGAGCTATGAGAGTTCTTGATCCGACCTATTGCTGAAGCTCTAGAAGGGAAGTGGAGTAGCCGTTGGAATATGGAATAGTGAAGGTGTATATTCTCGAGGTGGGACAGGCATGTGGGGAATGAGATTTTGTGAGAGGTGGGAGTAAGTAGTATCCTTAGAGGGAATTTTTCATGATGCATTGTCTAGTTTTTCGTAGTCTCAACCTAGCCTAGGAATCCATTTACTCTGGGTGGAGTTTAGTCCCAATTCGAGTGATCCGGATTTTATAAGAAGACCGAAATGAATATAGATTATTATCAAAATATGCTTAACAAAGAATAACATATATACAGTAAAATTGGTTTCTATTCAATAAGGAAATAAGCTGAAAATGCAAAATGCAGCAGAAAACAAGCTTCCTAGAATGGTGGCGACTTATCTCTGAGAAGAGATGTGATGGTTGCAATCATTCAGCATAAGATGATTACAATGAGGATCTCAAGGAATTTTTATAATAAACAGGAATTTAAAAAATCCTATACATCCAAAATCCTAACCATAGGAGATGAAGCGCCAAAAGTCATGTGGGCCGCGTTTGGGTGAGTTAGTACATCAACTTCCTGGGGTCATAAATTTTGCATATGATCTTCATTTTAGGTGCACGATAGCTCGTTGGAAATTTATATTTGAGCAATACACATGTTTCCTGTGGTGAACATTACGCATGTTGACTGTGGCGAGCCCTAAAAACATTGTTTAGGGCCTCAAAACGGCCCTAGAAATTAGGGACCCAAAAATTAGGAAACAACTGTCGAACTGGATAACTTCTAAAATGAGCCAGTCGGAATAGGTGGGAGGCCACCGAAATCCATATAGATCAATCCTCCCCCCTTAGAAATAAATGGTCTCCATTGCGTTGAGTTCCCCAATTAGATGAGCAAATTTCTGTTGAATTTGGCCCCAGGTGAGCCACTTTCCTTGGTGTAGGAGCTTCCCTGCTTTGACAACTCGATAATGTTGGATCCTTTGCTGGTGAGTAGGATATATTGAACCTGCTGGAAGATGTGTTGGATCCGATCAATGAACCTGGTGGATTTTTAAACTTTATTTGGAGTAGGAGATGAATCGATCGAGGTGACCGCAAGGGGTAGTGCAACATCTATGGGACCCAATGGTTGGAATCCAAACCCCACCTGAAAAGGAATGTGGCCTGTTGAGCTATGTCAGGCTCAATTGTAGCTATGTTGGACATAGGGAAGACTCTCATACCATGTGTGAGGGTGCTTGGAATTATAAATGAGTAGGATATGCATGATCATTTTATTTACGACCTCGGTTTGGCCATCTATCTTGGGGTGGAAGGTCATGGTTTTGTTGAGCTTGGTGTCCAACAGTGACCAGAGGTTTGACTAGAATGTGCTGAGAAATCAACTGTCTCAATATAAGACAATGGTTTGCGGGATTCAAAAATGTACCCATACTCATTCAAAGAATAGTTTGGTAGTGGCCTCTGCTGTGATGCTCTTCTTGCAGGAGACCATAATCACCATCTTAGAAAAGCGATCGACAACCACAAAAACATAGTCATTTCCCCGCTTGGTAGATGGGAGGCCCGACATGTAGTCCATGGAGATGGATTCCCATGGCGTGTCAGGAGTAGGCAGAGGGATGTACATGCCCTATTTCTTAGTGGTCGGTTTGGAAATAGTGCAGGCAGTGCAAGACCTAATATAGTTGCTGACTTCTCTCAAAGTTTCGGCTAGTAGAAATGTTTTTGCAGCATTGCCATTGTCTTTTAAATGCCGAAGTGTCTTGCCACCCGACTATAGTGGGATTCCCATATCAGCTTTGCTCGCTCACGTGATGGAACGTAGATATGGCCTAGATGACACAACAACCCATCCTGAAGATGGAAATTAGAGACAATTTCTTTTGCACCCAAAATTTGGTAGGTGGTGGCGAAGTCTGGGTCTGTCTCATAGAGTTGGGGCCATCTAGAAGTCTCATGGCGTCAAGAGTCTAGCACCGTGGTGAGTGTCACGACTAGAGGTCCACTGAGGAAATCAACGACACAATTGTTGCTTCTTCTTTTATACTTGATGTTCAGGTGGAATTGCTGCAAGTATGTGGACCACTTCTGATGGCAGACATTCTGCAATTTTCCTTGTGTCTGCATGAACTGTAGTGGTTTATGATTAGTGTGGATGACTGTCTCCTTCCCAAGAATGTAATGTCTCCATTGGAGACAAGCTTTCACAATGGAGTACATTTCTTTATCATAAGTAGGGTACTTACAAAAAACATCTGATAGTGTCTCACTATGATAGACCACAAGGTGGTTGTGCTGAGTGAGAATGATGCCCACAACATAGCCTACAACATCTGTCTTGATCTCAAAGGGTTTTTTTAGGTTCAATAGTGAAAGTATCGGGGATGAGCGCAAGGGTTTCTTCAAATCATCGAACACTTATTGTTGGGATCAACCACACACTAATTTCTCCTTACCACCACCCCTAGTTACAGTAGAAATTCACAAGGCCCAAGAAGCTCTGTATCTTAGTGAGTGTGGTTGAGGCTAGCCAATCATGGATGAATTGGATATTGGCTGGATCCACATGTACAAAATGATGATCAATGATGTATCCCAGGTAATGGACCCTGTCTATGGCGAAGGATCATTTTCCCAAGTTGGTGTATAGCTTGTGCTGCCGCAAGGTGTGCAGAACCTGTTGAATATGTTGCAAGTGTTCTGCCCAACTCTTGATGTAAATGAAAATGTCATCCATATGCACCACTACAAAAGTATTGGTGAATGGTGGTAGGATATTTCCCATCATTCTCATAAAAGTGGTTGGATCATTTGTCACGCCAAAGGGCATGACCAACCATTCAAAAAGACCTTCCTTTGACTTGAAGGTAGTCTTCCATACATCTGTCTGTTCTATCAGGACTTGGTGGTATCCAGACTTCATATCAGTCTTACTGAAGTATTTCCCCCCAGTAAGTTGATTAAGGAGGTCATCGATTCGGGGAATCGAGTACGGATTTCTGACTGTGATTTTATTTATGTCCCGATAATCAATGCAGAGCCACCAGGTTCCATCTTTCTTCTATACCAACATGACTGGGCTCTCACAAGGTGATGAGCTGGGACAGATGTGCCCCTTGTGGAGAAGTTCTTGGATTTGCTGCTTGATCTCTTCATTCTCTAATAGAGAGCGGTGATATACTAGCCCATTAGGAAGCGATGTGCTAGGAGTCAGATGGATGGGATGATTAACTTCACAGTGCAGAGGTACTCCGATAGGCGAGGAGAAGATATCTGAGTATGCTTCCAGGAACTTATCCACTTGATTCTATTGTGTGGAGATGTTGGTCATGGAGACCCTGGATGTGGCTGCGATCTTTCTCTCATTCTGAGAGTGAATAATGAATAAGACAAACTTACCCATCTAAGAGATGACGTTCCTGCATTTCTTAAAAGAGATCAAGTAAATAGCACTAGGTGGGACTGCCTCCAATATCCTGTACAATTTCTTCTTCAAAGTAATAATAACACTAGGAGGCCTAGACTCATATACATCATGGTGTTTCCATAAATATGGTTGGCCCAAAAGAACATTACAAACTTCAAGAGGGGAAACATCACACAATACCTCATCTTTGAAGGGTTTGATGTCGTATGATAGAAGACATCGTTGGCTGGCGCAGATGTCACTTCCTTGGCGGAGCCATCCGATGGTGTAGGGATGCGGGTGCAGCGTTGTCGATTGGGTGAGTCGCTTAACAAACTCTACTGAGATGAGGTTCTTCTGGTTATTGCTATCAATGATGAAGTGCAATGGGGTACCCTTCACCCAAAACTGTGAATGAAAAAGGTGCTCGCTTTCCTCTAGCTTGTTTGGTTCATTGGGATGGAGCTTGGTGGTAGAAACTGTAGCATTGGGTTCTACATCAATGATCTGTATCCCCCTTTTTGGTTCAGACTCAGAGTTAGAACCTGCATATGATTTAGAGGCTTTGACCTCAACCACCAATGACTTCTTTGAGTGGAAATCAACAATTTTATGCCAGGGGATCTTATGGAAGTTGCACCACTTCCCGGTATCTTTCTTTGTCTTTTCGGTGTCCTTATTTACTTGCAAAATGGACTAGTTTTCCTATGGAGGTCCGTCTTTTCTCTGTCCTTTTTTTTGTGGGTTGGGGCTGCCATTTCTTAGCTTTTTTTGTGAGGGGTTCCCACACCCAAATTGTTGTGTCTTCTGTTTGGGCTTCTTCTTGATTTTGACGGCATATCGATAGGTTGCGCCCAAGGATGAGATGTCCATAAGCTTCATTTCGGCTTGAATGTATCTATCTATATCATCACGATACTTGAGCACCATATTTCGCTCAAAAACTTTGATACCAAATTTGGTGCGCAAGGTATCGAAGATATTTTTGAAATCGAGCACTGCTTGGTGTCTTTCCTACCACAACATGGTCCATTTTTTATACAAGTCGTCATAACTTCCAACATGGTAGTATTGTTCCTTAATAACATCCCTAAAGGAATCCCAGGTGACTACAACTATAAATAATGAGGGTTCCTCTATTTCCTTATGCTCACGGAAATTTTCCCAGTAATCTTTGACATGGGGAACGGATTTGACAAGTGAAAAAGTAATCTTTTCTTTATTTGAGAAGTTATGGACAGAGAAATACCATTCTAGCATATTCAACCATTTGTCTACATCATCTACGTGTATATGACCTTCAAATATAAGAATATCGAAGTTGATTTTTACCTTGAAGGGGGCAGTGCCTACGTTTGAGGAAGATGCATCGCTTGTTGGTAGCTGCCGAAGGATTTGCGCAAAACTATCCATCATCTATTTCTTTTGTTGCATGAGGGATTCCTTGAGAAACATTTTGAAGGGATCTCTTGTATTGTTGTCTCTATTTTCTTTCATCATGAGAGGTCGCTTGGGTGTGTGAGAGATTTTGTCTTCAAGAGAAACAAGCTTGAGACCCAATTCTTTGTACCTTGACCTTGTTGGGGACATGCATTAAGAACGACAAGGATAAAACTACTCTGATACCATTGATCTAGATTTTATGAGCAGAACAAAATGAATAAAGATTATTATCAAAAGTTGCTTAACAAAAAATAACAGATATGTAGTAAAATTGGTTTTTATTCAATAAGGAAATAAACTGAAACTGTAAAATGCAGTGGAAAACAAGCTTGCTAGAAACGTGGCGGATTATCTCTGAGAAGAGATGTGACAGCTATGCTCATTCACCAGAACATGATTACAATGAGGCTCTCAAGGCCTTTTTACAATAAACAGGAATGTGAAAAACCTTAGACATCCAAAAGCCTAACCCTAGGAGATGAAGCGCCAAAATTCATGTGGGCCCCGTTTGTGTAAGTTAGTACATCAACTGCCCGGGGTCATAATTTTTTCCTGTGGTGAGTTGTACACATGTTGACTGTGGAAAGCCCTAAAAATGCTATTTAGAGCCTCAAAACGACCCCAGAAGTCAGGGACCCAAAAACTAGGAAAAAATTGTTGAACTGGAAAACTACCAAAATGAGCTAGTTGGAATAGGTGGGATGTAAATTGTAACCTTGTACAATGTCTACTATAAACAGATATTCAGAAAAGATTAGAAAATATACTATGGCAAATACAAACATTACACATAGATTTTTCCCCTGGAAATCCAAACTGGGAAAACCAACATATATTATATTCATTCATTGTGTTACATTGTTTAAAATACAATATACATATAGGAGCCAGTGGCATCCAAAACCCTAACCCAATGACCTAGATTAGTCCAAAACCCTAATTCCTTAACTGGAAATAGAAAACCATTGGCAAAAACCATGTGCCGAAAAAACCACCTAAATACATGACACTACTACTCGTGCAAAGAATATAACACATACCCAACATTCTCCCACTTGTTTTCTTTGCATATAGGGGGTT
>JASDQU010754288.1:44794-64183 GCA_032191745.1 Picea mariana | reverse complement strand
CATTTGCGAGGGGGCTCTGGTCACGACTCCTATTGAAACTCGCTCTTCCTCACACATGGAGCAGAGATACGATCTCTGATTGCTTTCAACTGTGGGTTAACCAAAACTCTCCTCCTGTCTGCCTGGCCGCACATGTTTGTTGGCAACTCTGGTTAGAGAGGAACAGGGTGACATTTGAGGACCGACCACCAAACTTACAAACTGTTGTCCACAAAGTACTGCACACATTTCACTGGAATCAAGCACTGGATGTTTTTCATATCCACAAAGCTGTCGATATCAATCTGCCTGAGGGATTTTCACTGGCTTGCTTCGATGGTGCTGAGCAATTTGGATGCTGTGGAGCTGGAGGATTCTTCAAATCCAACCACTCAAGGATCACCAAATGGTTTTTTAGTTGTGGTCGGGGCATGAACACAAAAGCAGAACTCTTGGGGCTTTGGACCACCCTCTTTTTAGCTACATCGTGGTCTGTAAAACACTTATTAGTTTTGGGTGACTCGAGTGTTGTCATCGATTGGATCAATCATAAATCCAAGCTCCGCTCTGTCCACATAGAATGCTGGAAACTAAAAACTCTGGTGTTGTCCCAGCTCTTTACTGACATCAAATTTCAACACATTCCGAGAGCTCACAATTGCGAGGCGGACGCACTCTCTAAGAGAGCACTCAAGGAGGAGGTAGGGAGACTCTCCATTTTCCATAGTGACGACGGTGTGGACAGTCCCATGACCCTTCTAAACATATTTTGACTGTGGTTGGCAACATTCCTGGTTTTGGAATGTTCGTTGCTGCCCATTTTCTTATTGTGATAACGGTGTGATTTTTTTTTAATCCGTGGGGTCTTTGTGATAGCGGTGTGATTTATGTTTTAATCCATGGAGCCGATTACTTGCTACTGTGATGGCTGTGTATAGGATTGATCCACTGACCGGAGATACTGTATTTGCATTGTCTGCTGGTGCGGTGTGATTTTTTTTTAATCCGTGGGGTCATTGTGATAGCGGTGTGATTTTTGTTTTAATCCGTGGAGCCGATTACTTGCTACTGTGATGGCTGTGTATAGGAATTGATCCACTGACCGGAGATACTGTATCTGCATTGTCTGCTGGTGCGCCATTGTAAATGAGTTTATACAATTTATAAATTCGAGACAATTTTTTCTTGGAAAAAAAAAAACTAGATTTGACAATAAAGTAACAATAAAGTAATTGACATTAACAATAAAGTAATAAAGTAATTGACATATACAATAAAGTAATAAAGTAATTGACATATACAATAAAGTAATAAAGTAAATGACATTAACAATAAAGTAATAAGATATTTTTGTTTTTTAATGTGTGTTTCATATTCTCTTACAATAATTTTTTTTAGTATTCTAAAATGCTTTTGGGTTGGTGTGAGTTAATGAGAGTGAATATTTATCTTCTCTCTTAAGAAAGGGTAGGTGCAACTAAAATATGGAAAAATAACATTTTGTTGATTAGAATGAATTATTAGAAGTCCATGTATGATTTATTGGAATATGGTGTAAGAAGATAAAATTTGGAAAATTAAATAAACTTTTAAAATATATAATTTTTATATATAAAAAAATTGTATAACTCAAATAAAAATTCATGTTCTTTCAATATTGACATGTTACTTTTTCTCTAAAATATATTGCATATGTTCATATTAATATGTCACTTTATATTTTTAATTTTGACTATATATATTTTAAATTAATAAAGTCTGTAATCTTTGAAATGAATAATTCCATTGTGTTTGAGGGTCTTAACATAATTGAGATCAATTTTTATTTTTGTTTTTATTTTTTAGTGTGTAGGTCTCCCTATGTACTACCATACAATGTTTTTCTAGATGGGCTAGGCAATAAGAATATAATTACTATATATGTACAAATAAAAATCAATAAAAAATAGAAAGTAAGCAAATTATTTGTTTTCCTTAAAAAACATATATTTAAAATCTGCATACAAATATCTTCAAGTGTGTATAGTTCCATCAACAATAATTATGTGGATAATATTTAAAATCGTGGTTGAAAATGGAGATAAGAAGAGACTTCAGAAAATGGATGTGTTTTTGTTTATGCATCCCTCACCACCATGTTTGTCATTCAAAGTTAAAACCAAAGCTTCCAACTATCATAACTTCTAAAGAAAAACTTCCAACTAAAACCAAAGCTTCCAAAGCACACGTATCTATTACATATATTCATAACTTTGCAAGATTTCTATCAACATTAGCATCATGCACTATTTTAGGACCTATGTTTCATAAGAAAAGGTTTAACATTAAAAATGATTTTTCTCTCCTAGGCATAATACTATTAGGCCCATACTCTTTATGCAAAACTGCCTAATGGTGCTCGAAATACCACTTGGGGGTCAAAGACCCCATAGAGAGGGAATTTCTTGTGGTTAGAGGCCTTGTTCACAATGCTTGAGGCCTAGAAGGTTATTTTTCCTTTGTAAGGCCCTTGTTTTCCTTTTTTATTATAATCTAGGCCCCTAGACCCATCACTAATGCCAAAAACCAGTCAATGGTATCCATATCCCATATCCCACTTAGAGGACTCATATGTTGGTACAAAAACTCATTTTAGGCTCTTAATCCCGAGAAGATCCAAAATATCCCGAGGCACTTGTTTTCCTTTGCCAATGATGTTCAAGGCCCTACAATACATCCTCGGTGTGCAAAAGCTCCTAATAGCATCCATATCAAAGCTTGATGCCAAAAACCACTTAGAGAGGATTTGTTTTGTGGTTTCTCATGTGTTGTTAATGGAAATAGAGTCTGAGAAGTGACGTCCAGGGGCCTATGGCCCAAGTTTTTTCCTCCCTTAACCATGGTAGTAGAGCTCTAAAATAATTTCACATATGGCTTAAGCCCCTTGTTTCCCCACTAGACCATATTTAGACCTTAAATACCATTTCTAGTGCACAAAACCTACTTATGGATTCCATATCCCACTTGGATGTTAAATAATCTCAACCATGCCTTAGGGAATAATTATGGTGTGGGCCCAAGATAGATTCTCATTCAGAGCATGTGTTGTGGTTTAATCATGGCATCTGTGTCCTTAAGGTGTGCCAAATATACCATACAAGGGTCTCGTGTGGCCATTTGAGGATGTGCTCAACACTATAACCATTGAGTATTTGTGGTTAGTAGGTGTTGTTCATGGTGATTGAGCCCGAAAAACATCATTTAGGGAACAACACCCATTATTATCCTCTTGTGACCTTGGATAGACCTCTAGACACATTATTGGTGCACAACAACCCTAGTGTTGGTGCCCATAGTACCCTTGGAGGTGTTTGTTAACTGAGAGGTGTCAGATGTGGAGGTTTTGAGACTTGTCCATGGCGCTTGAGCTTGAGTAGGAAGGTTTAGGGCTAGAGGCTCTTATTTCCCTCCCTTGACTATGATCATGGATCTGACACCCATCTATGATTCCCAAGACCTGATAATGGTGTCCATATTCAAGCAAATGTCAAGGACTCCCTAGAGAGGGCTTGTGTCTTAGCTTCTAGGTGTTGTTCATAGTGCTCAATCTTGAGAAGGTTCAATAGGTATAAAATCTATTGTGTCCTCCCTAACCCTATTTATTCCTTGACACTTGTTTGAGTACTTGTTCAAGTCTCTTGATCTCGAGAAGCTTCAAAAAGATCCTAAGATGCTTTTTTTAGTCTTTGATGATGGTAAATGTCCTACAAACCATCCATGCTCTTGTGTGGTGGTTAGAGGACATTTTCATTGTGCTTGAGCCAAAGAAGTTATGCTTAGGACCTGAGGATTTTGTTTCCATACAATGACTATGATCAAGGCCTTGAGACCCATCCATTAGGCATGAAACATCTTAGTGGCTCTCATATTTGACTCCTAGGGAAAAGACCCCCTAGTGAGGGCTTGCGTTGCTATGTCTAGGATTTGTTCATAGCATTTGTGCTCAAGAAGGTTCATTTAGGACTTAAGGCCCATGTTTATCCCCTTGAACATGTGTCATGGTACAAACCCATTTCTAGTGAAAAAAACCTACCCACAACACCCATATCTCACTCAAAGGCTTGTAAAGAACCCCTAGAAAGGACTCATGTTTTGGTATGAGAAATTTTTCAAGGATCTTAAGCCCTAGAAGATTCAACTATATCCCAAGGAACATTTTTTCCTTCATCAAATATGTTCAAGGCCCTACAATCCATCCTTGGTGTGAAACAACTCCTAATGGCATCCATATCCAACCTTGATGCCAAACACCCCCTAGAGAGGGTTTTTGTTATGGTTTTGTAAGTGTTATTCATGGTGATTGATCCTAAGAAGTGGCATCTAGGGCCTAAGGAACAAGTTTTTTCAACYCCTAACCATAACRCTAGAACTTTAGAAGACCATGSACYAGGGAATGATTCATGGTGTGGAMTCGAGATAGAGTCTCATTTGCGACATGTGTTGTGGTCTAATCATGGAACCCATGTCCCTTGGGTAAGCCAGAAAAACATACAAGGGCCTCGTGTGGTCATTCGAGRATGTGCTCAACAATATAGTTGTAGAAGCTTTATGGTTGGTATGCATTGTTTATGGAGATTGAGACTGAAATGCATCATTTGGGGTGMAAWATAAATTATTCTCCTCCTGTGACATTGGATATATTTCTAGACACATTCTTAGTGCACAACTAACCTAGTTTTTCCATCCATAATACCCTTCAAGGAAATTGTTAACCAAGAGAGGTCATAAGTGGAGGTTCAAGGACTCATCCATTTTACWTGAGACTAAGATCARGGACCTAATACCCATTCATGATGCCCAAGACATGATAACGATGACCATATTAAAATTGGATGTCAAGGACTCCCTAAATAGAGATCATGTTGTGGTTTCTTGGTGTTGTTCACAGTGCTTGAGATTGAGAAGGTTCAACATGTATTAAGGTCATTGTGTCCCCCCTAATCTTGTTTATGCCTTGAAGTTGACCTCTATTTCATCCCCTTTTTCTATGTATTTTTCATTGTGATTGTCGATATGGGTATCTAGTACAATATGTGTGGTGTTGATCAATGGTGGAATTTATTCCCATGTGTATTTTCCCCTAATAGAGAGCCCACATTGAAGGGTCTAGGAGATAGCGAATGAAGGAGATTGGTTTAGTGCTTTCTAGGTGGAGTGATTGCAACCCCATTTTTTATCATACTTTAATTCAAATGTAGGTGTGTCCAGATCCTGGTGCAATGGATGACATTGAATTAGACTTTGTTGAGGATGAAAAGGACAGGGAGGACGTATTCCCATTAGATGAAGATTTTATTTGTATGTAGTGTTTGAAAAGGTCGATATATCTAGAGTATTTACCATCATTGGATCCAAAAGGAATGGTCAATCTGCTTTTAGTTTACCTAAGGCAGAGAAAAAAATTATCGCCGAGTGGGTGTAAGGTGGATGGAGTAAATGTGCAAGTGTTTACTTCATTTTCTAATCCAAAGATAACATATCCTCACCATAATGCTTCTCATTTCTCGCCACCCTTGCATGCAACATAATCTTCGTCTATAAACAAGTCCAATGTAGGCAGTGGTAGAAGATATTATGGGGAGACGAATCCCTTAGGAGCTGAGGAAAAGAAAACAATGTTGTTGGAAGGTGCGTAAAGAGAAGCATAGGATGGTTGTCGGGCCCGACGTCACACTGGATGAGATTCTGTAACGTCCCTGACCACCAAAAAGCCAGGCAACATCACTTCTGGAAACACCTTGATACCAATTTGTAACTATATGCATATCTATCTAATGCAAATTAACAACTATAGCATTATTTTCATACACTTATTCCTGCAGAAACAAAATTAAACATACATTCAATATATGCAGACAATTCTAATAACACACAGGTTAGTGCAGAAATAACAGTAAGCCTACAGATACATCATATATGATATATACATGCATTACTCATCAATTACATACACATGTACAATTAGATAACATACAATCAATAGAGATTCGGTACTTATCTTTTAATAGATGACCACCAACTGTGTGTAGACCTTCCACGAACCTCCCAGCCTTAGACCATGCTACTCATCACGCTCAACAATGGGTCAACCCTGAGCTGGGAATAAACTCCACCGGGAAAGGGATTCCTAGGCTTGGAAAAGACATTCGAAAAGTCGCACAGATCAACAGGAAATATTATCTCCCAAGATCTAGCTCACACTAACAATCTACAACCTCTCATTCCCCACATGTCTGTACCACCCCAGGAAGTGTTCCCCTTCTCTGCTCAACAGTCCTTCGGCTGCCCCACTTCCCTTCCAGGGCTTCAACAACAAGCTAGACAGGAATTCTCCGAGCACTATAGGTGCAGTTGGGCTCCCTCTGATGTTCAAGGCCCTACAAGACATCCTCGGTGTGAAAAAGCTCCTAATAGCATCCATATCAAAGCTTGATGCCAAAAACCACTTAGAGAGGATTTGTTTTGTGGTTTCTCAGGTGTTGTTAATGGAAATAGAGTCTGAGAAGTGACGTCCGGGGGCCTATGGCCCAAGTTTTTTCCTCCCTTAACCATGGTAGTAGAGCTCTAAAAGAATTTCGCATATGGCTTAAGCCCCTTGTTTCCCCACTAGACCATCTTTAGACATTAAATACCATTTCTAGTGCACAAAACCTACTTATGGATTCCATATCCCACTTGGATGTTAAATAATCTCAACCATGCCTTAGGGAATAATTATGGTGTGGGCCCAAGATAGATTCTCATTCAGGGCATGTGTTGTGGTTTAATCATGGCATCTGTGTCCTTCAGGTAGGCCAAATATACCATATAAGGGTCTCGTGTGGTCATTTGAGGATGTGCTCAACACTATAACCATTGAGTATTTGTGGTTAGTAGGTGTTGTTCATGGTGATTGAGCCCGAAAAGCATCATTTAGGGAACAACACCCATTACTCTCCTCTTGTGACCTTGGATAGACCTCTAGACACATTATCGGTGCACAACAACCCTAGTGTTGGTGCCCATAGTACCCTTGGAGGTGTTTGTTAACTGAGAGGTGTCAGATGTGGAGGTTTTAAGACTTGTCCGTGGCGCTTGAGCTTGAGTAGTAAGGTTTAGGGATAGAGGCTTGTGTTTCCCTCCCTTGACTATGATCGTGGATCTGACACCCATCTATGATGCCCAAGACCTGATAATGGTGCCCACATTCAAGCAAATGCCAAGGACTCCCTAGAGAGGGCTTGTGTCTTAGCTTCTAGGTGTTGTTCATAGTGCTCAATCTTGAGAAGGTTCAATAGGTATTAAATCTATTGTGTCCTCCCTGACCCTATTTATTCCTTGACACTTGTTTGAGTACTTGTTCAAGTCTCTTGATCTCGAGAAGCTTCAAAAAGATCCTAAGATGCTTTTTTTAGTCTTTGATGATATTAAATGTCCTACAAACCATCCATTCTCTTGTGTGGTGGTTAGAGGACATTTTCATTGTGCTTGAGCCAAAGAAGTTATGTTTAGGACCTGAGGATTTGGTTTCCATACAATGACTATGATCAAGGCCTTGAGACCCATCCACTAGGCATGAAACATCTTAGTGGCTCTCATATTTGACTCCTAGGGAAAAGACCCCCTAATGAGGGCTTGCGTTGTTATGTCTAGGATTTGTTCATAGCATTTCTGCTCAAGAAGGTTCATTTAGGGCTTAAGGCCCTTGTTTATCCCCTTGAACATGTGTCATGGTACAAACCCATTTCTAGTGAAAAAACGCTACCCAAAACACCCATATCTCACTCAAAGGCTTGTAAAGAACCCCTAGAAAGGACTCATGTTTTGGTATGAGAAATTGTTCAAGGATCTTAAGCCCTAGAAGATTCAACTATATCCCAAGGAACATTTTTTCCTTCATCAATTATGTTCAATGCCCTACAATCCATCCTTGGTGTGAAACAACTCCTAATGGCATCCATATCCAACCTTGATGCCAAACACCCCCTAGAGAGGGTTTTTGTTATGGTTTTGTAAGTGTTATTCATGGTGATTGATCCTAAGAAGTGGCATCTAGGGCCTAAGGAACAAGTTTTTTCAACTCCTAACCATAACGCTAGAACTTTAGAAGACCATGCACTAGGGAATGATTCATGGTGTGGAATCGAGATAGAGTCTCATTTGCGACATGTGTTGTGGTCTAATCATGGAACCCATGTCCCTTGGGTAAGCCAGAAAAACATACAAGGGCCTCGTGTGGTCATTCGAGAATGTGCTCAACAATATAGTTGTAGAAGCTTTATGGTTGGTATGCATTGTTTATGGAGATTGAGACTGAAATGCATCATTTGGGGTGAAATATAAATTATTCTCCTCCTGTGACATTGGATATATTTCTAGACACATTCTTAGTGCACAACTAACCTAGTTTTTCCATCCATAATACCCTTCAAGGAAATTGTTAACCAAGAGAGGTCATAAGTGGAGGTTCAAGGACTCATCCATTTTACTTGAGACTAAGATCAGGGACCTAATACCCATTCATGATGCCCAAGACATGATAACGATGACCATATTAAAATTGGATGTCAAGGACTCCCTAAATAGAGATCATGTTGTGGTTTTTTGGTGTTGTTCACAGTGCTTGAGATTGAGAAGGTTCAACATGTATTAAGGTCATTGTGTCCCCCCTAATCTTGTTTATGCCTTGAAGTTGACCTCTATTTCATCCCCTTTTCCTATGGATTTTTCATCGTGGTTGTCGATATGGGTATCTAGTACAATATGTGTGGTGTTGATCAATGGTGGAATTTATTCCCATGTGTATTTTCCCCTAGTAGAGAGCCCACATTGAAGGGTCTAGGAGATAGCGAATCAAGGAGATTGGTTCAGTGCTTTCTAGGTGGAGTGATTGCAACCCCATTTCTATCATACTTTAATTCAAATGCAGGTGGGTCCAGATCCTGGTGCAATGGATGACATTGAATTAGACTTTGTTGAGGATGAAAAGGACAGGGAGGACGTATTCCCATTAGATGAAGATTTTATTCGTATGTAGTGTTTGAAAAGGTTGATATATCTAGAGTATTTACCATCGTTGGATCCAAAAGGAATGGTTAATCTGCTTTTAGTTTACCTAAGGCAGAGAAAACAGTTATCGTCGAGTGGGTGTAAGGTGGATGGAGTAAATGTGCAAGTGTTTACTTCATTTTCTAATCCAAAGATAACAGATCCTCACCATAATGCTTCTCATTTCTCGCCACCCTTGCATGCAACATAATCTTCGTCTATAAACAAGTCCAATGTAGGTAGTGGTAGAAGATATTATGGGGAGGCGAATCCCTTAGGAGCTGAGGAAAAGAAAACAACGTTATTGGAAGGTGCGTAAAGAGAAGCATATGATGGTTGTCGGGCCCGACGTCACACTGGATGAGATTCTGTAACGTCCCCGACCACCAAAAAGCTAGGCAACATCACTTATGGAAACACCTTGATACCAATTTGTAACTATATGCATATCTATCTAATGTAAATTAACAACTATAGCATTATTTTCATACACTTTTTCATGCGGAAACAAAATTAAACATACATTCAATATATGCAGACAATTCTAATAACACATAGGTTAGTGCGGAAATAATAGTAAGCCTACACATACATCATATATGATATATCCATGCATTACTCATCAATTACATACACATGTACAATTATATAACATACAATCAATATAGATTCAGTACTTATCTTTTAATAGATGACCACCAACTGTGTGTAGACCTTCCACGAACCTCCCAGCCTTAGACCATGCTACTCATCACGCTTAGTAGTGGGTCACCCCTAAGTTGGGACTAAACTCCACCGGGAAAGGGATTCCTAGGCTTGGAAAGGACATTCGAAAAGTCACACAGATCAACAGGAAATATTATCTCCCAAGATCCAGCTCACACTAACAATCTACAACCTCTCATTCCCCACATGTCTGTACCACCCCAGGAAGTGTGCCCCTTCTCTACTCAACAGTCCTTCGGCTGCCCCACTTCCCTTCCAGGGCTTCAACAATAGGCTAGACAGGAATTCTCCGAGCACTATAGATGCAGTTGGGCTCCCTCTAGGAAATCACTTCCCCAAAAACCTCTCTCACCTAAAGAGAGTTTCTTGCAGGCCTGAAAACCTGCTTCTTCAGTCCATGGGCCTGACAACCCTCCTCTTCAAACCATAGGCCTGACAACCTGCTTCTTCAATCTAGATTTGAAGTCAATTCCAGTAAGGTGATGACCACGATAAGGCTTGGTATGGAAAAAAGGATGGCAACAAGCCACTCTCAATCAAGAACTGTGTTGGCAACAACAACAAACCATTAAGGCACGATATGGGCTCAGGAAAGGTACAAGCACATTATACTTCACAGGGAAGATACGGGATAGTTCAGAGTACCTGCACGTTCCAGAGGTGAGTGATAGATGCAGTAGGCGATGATGGGGCAATGGATTGATGCGTGCATCCGTCGGTGAATCGGGAAGGATGGAAGACTTCCAGAGAATCCCGAGGTTTGTGAGAATGGTGAGAGTGATCAGGGACGCGGGGATGGGAAGCAACGCGAGAATGGCCAAAAAAATTTCAGAATGGGAAGCGAACCCCCAACAAGTTGGCTATCCCAACTATAAATTGCATGTGCCTAGGTCGACACTGGTCTTCCTGAAGCTGCATGAGCTCCACTTAGCACTCGTACCCTTTCCGAGGAACTTAGGACAACATCGGTTGTGTCAACCTTAGCCTTTAGGAAATAAGAATAAAATATTATTCCTTTAGAGTTAAGCCCTCTATCTTAGCCCCTATTCCTAGACACTTAGCCCCCTCCCTTACCTTACCTAGTGGAGCTTAATCCCCCATACTCTTTCTTCGTGGTCGGTCTACATGCAGCGATGTAATTTTATTAATGATATGAGTATTTACATATTCAAAAATAGGCTCACTTCCCTTAAGCATATAGGCTCTTCGACCTAATAAACATATAAGTCTACTAGCTTATAAACAATTGGCTCACCAACCTATAAACATAATTACAATTTAGCAGGGCTCGGCCTTGGGGTGTTACAATCCACTCCCCTTATTTTTGCATTGTCCTCAGTGCAACTTATTTACACAACAACAAGAAGATTTCCAAAATCTTCAAAAATATGCGGGTACTCTACTTGCATAGCCTCTTCATGCTCCCATGTTGCGTCCTCAGGACCATACCATGTCCAATAGACTTTTACAAGCCTTATGGCTCGATTTCAGAGCTTCTTGCTTTTCCAGTCCAGTATGCGCACTGGATTCACTTGAAAAGCGCTTTCTTGCTCCACCTGAATCACATTCCAATCAATAACATGATTAGCATAAGGTATATACTTCTTAATCAATGAGACATGAAACACATTATGTATAGACATATATGCAGGCAATGCAAGCGTATATGCTACTAGACCAATCCTCTCTAGGATTTCAAACAACCCACAATAGCAAGCTACCAACTTTGAACAATTTCCCAACTTCGGGGAGCTTCTGTTGGCTTTCACTTTCAAGAATACATGATCCCATACTTTAAATTCCTTGTGAATTATATTCTTATCAACATAGATTTTATGTCTGTCTTGGGCATCCTTCAAATACTGTTTGATCTTCAGCATTTTCTCTTCCATTTCCCTGAGAAAATTTGGCCCAACCACCACCCTATCAGCTGGGTTGTCCCAACTTACTGGGGTGTTGCACTTTTTGCCATAAAGTGCTTCAAATGGGCTCATCTTTAGTGATGCTTGATACCCATTATTGTAGGCAAATTCTATCAAGTGTACTTAATCTTCCCATTTAGATGGTTTTTCCATCACATACATCCTTAGCATATCTTCTATCACTTGGTTCACCCTTTCTGTTTTCCCATTAGACTAAGGATGATATGATGTGTTGAAGTTCAGATTTTTTCCGAACCCTTTGAATAACCCTTTCCAAAACTTTGAGGTAAAATTTGGGTCTCTGTTAGACACAATTGTCTTGGGTATGCCATGCAAGCGTGCTACTTCCCTCATATAAATATCGACAACATTGGTTGTCGTGTGAGTAGTCTTCATAGGAATGAAATGGGTAGCTTTAGTAAGCTTGTCCACTACCACCATGATTGCATCATGCTACTTGCTTGTTATGGGCAATCCCGTGATGAAATCCATTGTTACAACTTCCCATTTCCACTCAAGAATGGGTAATGGTTGTAGCAAACCTGTTGGGTGTCTATGCTCAGCCTTTACCTTTTAACATTCCAAGCACTTGTCAATAAAATCAACAACTTCCATCTTCATACTTGGCCAATAATATTGGCTTTTGACTGCTGAAATCATTTTTTGATATCCTGGGTGTCCCACATAAGGTACATTGTGCATTTCTTTTAAAATTGCACCCCTTAATTAAGGAGAATTGGGTACATAAACTATGTTTCTTTACAAGAGAATTTCATCAATTCCTAATTCATAATCCTCCATTTTTTGTTGCATTTTACCTTGCTGCAATCTTGTTACTAACTCCTTGTATTGCAAATCTGATTTTGTAGCCTCCACAATTCTGTCTTTCAATTCTGATTGGTACATGCTAATGGTTGTAGCATGCAACTCATGCACTCTTCTGCTGAGTGCATCAATCACTTTGTTCTCTTTCCCCTTGATATGCTTTATATCAATGTCGTATTCACTGAGAATTTCTAACCATCTGCTTTGCCTAACATTTAGAGTTGGATGATCAAACAAATAACTCATACCATTGTGGTATGTCCTCAGCTCAAACCTCTTTCCCATGAGGTAGTGCCTCCACTTCTTCAAGGTGTGCACTATGGCTTCCAACTCCAAATCATGAGTGGAATAGAGCCTTTCATTCTCTTTCGATTTACTTGATTCATAACATATAACAAACCCATTTTGACTGAGGACTCTGCCAAGTCCTTGTTTACAAGCATCCGTGCACACAATGAAGTCTTCATTTGGGTATGCAATCCTTAAAATTGGAGCACTAGTTAATAATTGCTTCAATTTCTGGAAGCTCATTTCACATTTAGTTGTCCATTGAAACTTCTTACCCTTCCTTTGCAAGGAAGTGATGGGATGAGCTATTCTCGAAAACCCTGCAATAAACCTTTTGTAATAGCTAGTTAGACCCATGAAGGATCTGACTTCTGTCACATTCTTAGGTGTTGTCCACCCTTTAATGGCCTCAATCTTTTCAGGGTCCACTGCTATCCATTCTTCAGATATGATATGCCCCAAATAGTGAATTTTGTTTTGATAAAATGAGACTTGCTCAATTTGGCATACATTTGATGCTCTCTTAGCACTTGCAACACGATCCTCAAATGATTCTCATGCTCTTCTTCCAACTTGGAATATACAAGGATGTCATCCAAAAATACAATGACAAACTTGTCTAAATAATCTCAGAAAACACCATTCATTAGGCACATGAAAACAAGTGGTGCATTTGATAACCCAAATGGCACCACTATGAACTCATAATGACCATACCTTTTCCTGAAGGCGGTCTTGTTGATAGCTTCCTCTTTAATCCTTACGTGATGGTATCCTGACTTGATCGAAGAGGTCATCAATCCTTGGTAAGGGATACTTGTTCTTTATAGTCACTTTGTTCAACTGGCTGAAATCAATGAACAATCTTAATGTCCCATATTTATTTTCACGAACAAGACTGGGGCACCCCAAGGTGACAAACTTGGGATTATATACCCCTTCTTTAGAAGTTCTTCAAGTTGCATTTGCAACTCCTTTATCTCTGTTGTACTCATTATGTAAGGAGTCTTTGATACTGGAGTTGCCCCAGATATCAAATTTATGGAGAAATCGATATCTCTCTTTTGGGTTAGTCTTGGGACCTCCCTAAACGCATCTTCAAAATATTCCAAGACTGCATGGTATTCCATATTTGGCACCTTATCCTTAGATTCTTTCTCCATATGGGCTAAAAATATTTGACAACCCTTCTTGTAACACTTTTTCAGTTGCATTGCTGAAACTTCTCGGACAGTAACCACCCTAGGAATTCCTTGGACTGTTCTCTGATTCCCTTCCTCATCCAGGCAAGTGAATGCCTTGTTACAACAGTCCAACATGACATGGTGTTGTTCTAACCAATCCATCCCAATTAGATAGTCATAGGAACCTAAAGGCAAGATGTTCAAATCTGCCCTTATGCTCAGTCCATTTATGTCCATGAG
This sequence comes from Picea mariana, assembly GCA_032191745.1. Classification (NCBI taxonomy): domain Eukaryota; kingdom Viridiplantae; phylum Streptophyta; class Pinopsida; order Pinales; family Pinaceae; genus Picea; species Picea mariana. The sequence goes on along the minus strand of JASDQU010754288.1, from coordinate 49,953 downwards.
ACATTACTTAACCATCTCATTAACTTTTCTTTTGGCTCCAATAGCCAGCTACACCAACCAAAATTTTCCATTCTTACTTCTTGGAAAATGAAAACTTTCCACCATCTTAGGATCTATATAACTATGACTATCTCCTGAATCAATTAAAATAGTAATGGCATGGTTATTGATCATACCTTCCACTTCAATCATATGTGACTAATACTCGACTTGCTTGTTGTCCAGGGATGCATAGATCCTGGGTACATTTTTGCCCATGTCCCCCATTGTTTCAGCTCACTGTACATTGTGAACAACTCTCACTTTATCACTTTTGTGAGGACAATCTCTAAACATATGATCTCCTTTACAACCCCAACATTGAATAGGCGACTGTTTTGGCCTTTGACCACCTACCTCAATCGTTCTGGGTTCTCGCGAAGTTGGCTGTCCCTGGGGAATATTTATGAAGAATGGTGGCTTAGTTCCCTTATTCCTCTGATCCATCTTAAATTTCTTCTTGTCTTCCCAATCTTTTTGGAAAGTTGGCCTTGATTTTTGTTGATCATATAGTCACTTAACTCACCTTATGGTCTCCTCCAAGGTTTTGGGATCATCATATTGCATTTTGTCACTAATGAATTTTGGAAAACCACTCAAATACCTTTGAATCTTGACTGTCTCATCCTTGATGAAAGAGACATACTTAAGCAATTCTAAAAACCTTTTTTCATATTCCTCTATTGTCATACTCCCAAGCTTGAGTTCAAAGAACTCTTTCATTTTCTTGTCATAGTATCTCTTAGTCAAGTATTTCTTTTCGAAATACTTCTTGAGTTTCTTCCAAGTAACATTTTTCTCTTTAATGTGTTGCACCTGCACAAGCTGATCCCACCACATGGATGCCTGTTATAACCCTAAATTGCACCATTCATGCTTACCTGGCATCAGGCCAACTCATTGTCCTTCATTGCTAAAGCCATGCTGAACATACTCTTAAAAAACCTCTTAAAACAAGTGGCTTGCGCCCTAACCCTTCACTGCACGGGTTGGAACGCTGGCAGGCTCACTACTGCATGCGTTGGAACGCTGGCTGGCCTACTACAGCCCGCGTTTACCTAACAAAGCACAAAAACATGAAAGTTGCCGACAGGACGAAAAGCTTTGGGTCAGTTAACTGGAACTCCCAGCCATGCATGGCCGAGAGTTCGTCCAAAACCCTAGCTCCTTCTAGCCTATAAAAGGAGGGGTATGGGTACTATTTAGAAGAGAAAAAAGATAGCAAAGAAACTCTGCCCAATTGCCGAATCCATTTGTCTCAACCCTTTAGCATTTTCTTAAGCCTAAACATAATTCAAGCAAACCAGTTGGAGGACAAAGAAGAGGAGGAGCCCATGATCAGGATCGAGGAACGGTGGCCGGTCTCTATCATTATTGTAAGTTGATTCATCTTGAGATTAATAAATAATACTTTTATCGTCCCAATGAACGAGTGATATATATTTTATTTGATTTATGCTTTATCTCTAACCCTTAGGTAGAAGAATAGCATGCATGCGTAGTGTTTTGTCTGGATTGCAGGATTGAATTTGGAAGAAGCAGCGAGAGAAAGCGGATAAAGTGCAATGGAGGATCTACATCAAACGTCGATAGAAAAAGGTTAGTAGGTCTCTTCTATGCTTGTGTGTGAAAAAGGGTTTTGAGTTTTGGGATGATAGGTTAAAAGTGATTTATTGAGGGTCATTATTTGCATGCAAGTTTAAGCCCTAGCTTGTTAGTCCGTAGGGTATTATTTCCCAACAACAGAATTGGCGACTCCACTGGAGACATTTTACTCTTAGGGTTTCCGAATTCAAGAGAGGTTTTTGGGTAGTTTTAAGGAATAAATTTTATGTTTCTTTGTTTATTTTGTTTTCTGTTAGGTCAAAAGCTAGCAGGGAACCTGGTTATCAATACCAGTTTTTTTCTTGACTGTTGCTTGACATTTATTATCGGGACACACAGAGGTACACGCGGCCTGCAGAAGGCCTGCCCACGTGTAACCCGCACCCTAACCTCTTGTAGCCCGCGTTTGAACGCTTGCTGCAGAGGTTTCAGTAGCGTGTAGGACTCAGAAAGCTTGAGAGACAGTCTCCTCTTCCCTGTTAGAAGTTTAACTTCTCAGGGGGCTTTCTAGATCCTGTCTGGGTCTTGTTGGTTCACTGTCTTGTTTGCAGTCTACTTTATTGTGTTTGTTATCTTTTGCATTCATTTTCTTTTTTCTGTTAAAATAGAAGCATTCAAGCCTTTAAGAGACCCTAGTTGTCAGTACCAGAGGCCTTTTTCAGGTTTGGGTTGTCTGTGGTTGTTTTGTCTTAGTATTTATACAGACCCGCGACCTGTTTAAGCTCAGCCCGCGGGTACTCGCGCGCTGTAATAGCTCAGCACGCGTTTGCACGCGTGTTGTTTCAGTGACAGTCGCGGGCTTGATTGGTTGTTTTTTAGCTTGGGTGGGGCAGTCAACCCCTCCTGTGGTGAGAAGTGTTCCTCTCAGGGGTTTGAGTCTGGGGCTACACAGTCAGCAGGTTAGGACCTATAATCCTTAGCCTGTGTTTTTCTTAGTTGATGTTTTGATAGAAAAGACAAAGGAAAAAATTTTGTTTTATGGTTTTTAGACAAGTGTTAGAATCGGTGCTTTCTTGATTACCTTTGAGTGTCTTTGCTCTGGTTCTTTGTGATCTGCGCTTTAAGCCAGAATTTTATTTTGTTTTCTTGGTTTTGTGCTTGTCGGCATTTTCCCTTTTTTGCTTGATTTTGCAATTAAATAAAAAAAAAATTCTCTTTTTCATTTTCTTCTTGGTTTGAAGATTGTGTTGTTGCATTAGTAGCTAGGAAGAAGCCTTTTTCATAAGTTTTTGCAGGGCATTTAGCGCATAAGTAGCTCTCAGATTGAGCGAAATTCCTTGATGTTTTTCTGCATGAAATCTTAGAAAATTCGAAAGGAAAAGAAGTCTTTCTTGTTGAAAAGTTGCTGGTTTTTTGCATTTTCGTAAAAGTTTTTGTTTCCAAGCATTTCTTGTTCATTTTTGCTTTGAGTCTTTACACGCCATCAGTTTCACCTTCATACCTTGTGACGTAAAAATCCCATTAAAAGCAACGCTAATTAAAAACTATTAGACTTTTGTTTGTAGGGTTCATACACTAGCTCAGGACTAGGGCCTTGGAATAGGTTGGAGAGTAAATCCTTCAAGGCCACTCAAACCAAACATTGGAGTCTGTCATAGGGAGTGTAGAAGTCCAGTTACAGAAATTTATCCGGGACCCCCCTCTAACACAGGGGCTAAACACGAGGTCGCGTAAGGAAAGGTAGCAGAGATAACCCCTCCAAAACTGGACCGAGCGTAGTGGAGAACACATATCGAGAATTTGTTGAGGGATTCCGTCGTTTGCACTTGCCACGGAGCTTCGTGGGTCTCGAATCCGTTCGAGGTCCTCAATTGTCTTTCGGACCATTTGCTCTCGATACCCTTGACAGGTTTCGGGCTTGATACCCTGCTCATTGTGATCTACCCGACTATCGACTGTACCCACTTGGTGACTGTTCACGTGCTGGAAAACTAGTTGCCAATATTATCTAGGGACATACACAGGTGACTGCGGGGGTATACCGCGGTACCTAGGATAGACATCGGGCCACGCTTTGCAGAGTATACCCGGAGGGTGCTTCCGTATTCGAGTTGCAATTGCACCGGTAAGTTGCTCTAGTGTTGGTTGTTGTAACTGTTCTTCAAAATAGTTAGCGTTTTCTTGTCTTATCTCATATGGGATTCTTTTAGTGTGTGTTACTGTTTGTTCGTGTAGAATACCTTAGCGTGTCGTGAATCTTCTCACACAGTGGAGGATTCAGAGCTTCGCCAGTCACGAAGGCTTCTGGGCTTGCCGTCGGTTATACTGGAGCCACCCTCGCCACCATTGAGGCGGAAGCTAGACCAACAAGGGTCTTTCGAAGCAACTGGGTTCCCAACCATTGAGCCCGAACAACTACCAGAGGAATCGACCACCAATCTTGGAATTGTTGAAATCTCAAACACTGATACTTGGCCGCAAGTGATTGTGCCAATTCAATTTTACGAACGCCTGTCAGTGCCTCATACAACTATGGCAAAAAACGTTGTTACTTCCTCTGGGAATTCTTCCATTCCCATCACCATTGCTACCACAGGAGAAGCTTCTCCTAACTTGCCTTTGTCGACAGTCCGGACCACCATGGTCTCGGCCGCAACTACGTCGCACAGTGGACCGACCCCATCTATCGCAGCGGCCACACCTCCTTTCACACCTAGTGTGACAGGCCCTCCATTTTCATACGGTATGCCTAGTTCAGGTATTAGTCGTGTACTCACACACTCCACTTTACAGACTTTGGGTCTGGGGGCAGGGAGCTCTAACGCTCCTCTGCAAGGACAACTTGGGGGCATTCCTGTCCCTTTCAACGCTTTTCCTTACGCTGGAGGTCACATCTCTCCTTCATCCCCTTCGCTTGGTGTTTTGCATCAGCAGTCCACCAGGAAGCCTACACACACAAGTTTCTTTGGAGCCGGGAGTCAAGGAACGCCTGCGCAAACTCAGCCGGTAGGTTCGTCACCGTTTGTTTGGAACGGGACGTTTGGTAACAACACTTTCGCATCTACTGCTTTCCCATCTGGGGGCACACCCATTTTTGGACAGTCTACTCCAGCACAGGGTATTATTCCTGCGACGGGGGCACATATACCAGGACCTTGGAACTCAGGATAAGGATCCGTTCCTTCCTCTGGAATGTCGTTCTGGGGTAATTCTTTCCACAGTCAATGGAACCCCGGACAAACTTCTATGCCTCTCCCATCGGGACTGGCATGGGGTAATCCTTCCCAAAGTCCGTCAAACACGATGAATGCCCAACATCCTATGTCCTTTATGGGGAATCAGCCAATGATGTCTCCCCAGATGAAAAACCTTTATGCTGGTCAGGGCCATGGTTTCTACCAGAACCCGGGCCATCAGCCAAACTTTTCCTGGCAACCTGGTGCCAGTCAAACTCCAGGCCCCTTTTATCCAGGCTATCAGCAGCAACCTAAACTACCCTTCTTGGTGACGTTACACTTGCCAGATTTGACACGGTTGTTAAATGATCCTATCTGTCACGATCCGCATTGACCTCC
>JASDQU010754288.1:0-27605 GCA_032191745.1 Picea mariana | reverse complement strand
ATGATGATGATTAATGGAAGATGGGAAGAGATGAGGAATATTGTTAAAAAAAAAAAAATTAATAATATTGTAAGTAAAGGGTAATTAGAATAGATCTTTAACAATAAGGAAATGAAAGTTGAAATATGTAAAATTAAATGACAATTATATATATATATATATATATATATATATATATATATATATAAGTTATGTTCAATTGTTTTTTAGAAAAGAAATGATGAAAAAAAAAAAAATTATTAAAACCTATGTTGAAATTTCATTGAATACTAATTTAAGATATAACTTATATCTTAATTTACAATTATTGAAAAAGAATCTACCCAGAAATACATGGCAGGAACAAAGTAATCAATACGAAATGGAATCTTCCCATAAAGTAATATGAAACGTAACATGTGAAGAAGATATTTGATAATATAATCTCACGTAAATTGTGGTTTAATGCGTTTTAATGGGAGATGTCCTTGATGTATTTGCTTATTAATGCCAATTTTTTCGAACCTGTGTGTTGAGTTGTCACTAGTAAAAGCATAATCAATGTGCATTGGGAAGGGCGTGAAGGTGGCGGGGATGGAAAGGAGTGATAAATGCTTTGAAACTTTTGTGAACTCGGGTAGAGTGAAGCTTGCGAGCTCGAGGAATTGTAGATCACAAAATTTTAGGGTGCAAGATGTATATCACGGAACACGGGGAATGAGAGTTTGATAGTGCCAACCTGGGAACCAGCGGCCATAAAATTGGCTAAGTATGGAAAGAAACAACGGTTGGTTAGACTCCCGTAAATCGAGGTTGACTGCAGTTTTTTCTTATTAATGCCAATCTTTTAGAACCCGTGTGTTGAGTTTTCACTAGTAAAAGCATAATTAATGTGCATTGGGAATGTGGCGGGGATGGAAGGGAGCGATAGATGCTTTGAAACTTTTGTGAACACGGGTAGAGTGAAGCTTGCGAGTTCGAGGAGTCTGGGGTTGAATTGTAGATCACAAAAGTTTTGGGTGCAAGATGTATATCACATAACACGGGGCATGAGAGTTGGATAGCACCAATCCCGGAAACTACAGCCATAAAATTGGAAAAGTATGGAAAAGAACGACGGTCGATCGGACTCGTGATGTGAGGATATATTTGGAGATGAGGATTTGTCAATCCATCAACCTGGGAACCCGCAATCATAGAAATGTGACTAAGTATAGAACCAGAAAGGGATAATAAAGGGGAAGAAGAAAAGGGAAAAAGGGATAAGTATGTCACACAACAACATCTACTGTTCACTTATTAATGCCAATATTTTCAAACCTGTGTGGTGAGTTGTCACCAGTAAAAGAATAATGAATGTGCATTGGGAAGGGCGCGAATGTGGCGGGGATGGAAGGGAGCGATAAATAGTTTGAAACTTTTGTGAACCCGGGTATAGTGAAGCTTGCGAATTCCATGAGTCTGGGGTCAAATTGTAGATCACGAAAGTTTTGGGTGCAAGATGTATATCATGAAAAACGGGGCATAAGAATTCGATAGCGCTAACCCGGGACCCTGCGGTCAGATAATTGGCTAAGTATTGAAAGGGACGACGGTCGGTCGGGTTCATGATGTGACGACATAAATGGAGATGAGGAAATGTCAGTCTGCCAACCCGGGAACCCGCCAACATAGAAATGTGACTAAGTCAAGTTCAAGTTTAAAGATAATTTGTTTATATTTATTTCAATTATGTTAATATATTATTCGTGGTCCAAATGTAAACCATGTTCCAATTTGAAGGGTGTTTTCGGCTCGCAAATTTTGGAGCTCGACAAAGTCAAGTTCAAGTTTAAAGAGAATTTGTTTATATTTATTTCAATAGTATTCATATTAATTTAACTTAATAGATTATTTGTGGTCCAAATGTAAACCATGTTCCAATTTGAAGGGTGTTTTTGGCTCACAATTTTTTCTCAAACCCACAAGCAATAGACAAAAAATATATATGACTTAACATTTTTTATATGAAAGCATATTCTCAAATATAAGAAGTTGTAATATATGCACAATATTAAACAAGAACATGACATCAACACCTGAGTTGCCATGTTGAAATAGCGTCATTCATTGACTCTATTTTCAGGGCCCCAAAGAATGAAAGCAGGAGGGGCCTACCCATTTCTTTCTTAAGTATAGGGTGGGCGCCACAAAACTATGTCCTATCACAAATTATTCTTTCATGTAAAATGTAAGGAGCGAAATTTGCAGATGCCGCAATAGAGTGGATTTTATTTAAATGGAAGTATTGGGAAGGGACAAAAAAAGTTTATCGTGCATTTTAACTATGGATCAAAGAGTGTCTTAAACTATTGTAGAAAGAGGTTGAATTCATCTATCAATAGTTTTACAGGCAAATGAGTTAATTTAAAAAAAAATACAAAATTCAAAAAGACAATATTAAATATTGAAAAACAACACACAACAACCTCAAATATTTTATACTCAGATAAACTGGGTTACAAAATACAGTTGATATCATTTCCCAAAATAGCTCTCTTGGAATTTGTAAAAAAATATATAGTTTAATACATATTCTCTGAAATTTAAATGTGTTTGTCATAATGACTGGGATTGGGGCTCCCGCGGACCATAAAGAAAATATGTACAAGAATAAATCTTGTAGAAAGAAGAAAGTCGGCGATGGAATAAAGCAAGCCCTGGCAAGAAGAAAGAGAAAATTGTCAGTTATCGGTTAAACCTTTGTATTTAAAGAGGTAGAGTAACTGGATGAATACATTGACAAAGACAGAAGAATGTGATCAGTATGAACTTACTATGATGGTATCCCATACCTTGTCATTTGCTCGCTGATGTCCTTTTATGGATTTCCTCGATGGTTACGGGAACCGTCTCAAGTGTCCTTTGACCTTCATTGGTAATATTGTCGACATCCTTTTTGAACCACTCCTCTATGTAGCTCCTCATGGGAGCCACGTTGATTTCATGTCGGATTTTTATATTGAATAATTCACTTTCCAAGTCTCTTAGATCAATAGAGAAGTTGTACAATGCTTCTTGAATATCTTGTTTTTTAATCGAATAATCAACTAGCCAGTTTTTCATGTCATCTTCACCATATTCAAGAATGCCATAGAAATTTTCAAATGACAGTCTTTTATAGATCTCAACTTGAGCATCAAATGCTTACTTGGTTAAAAACAACGAGTTGAATACCAATTTAGGGTCTTGGACTTCATTGTTGTTGCCAGCTATGTCTATCTCAATTAGCTTCTTGAATAGTTTGTCTCTTCTAGATATGGCCCTGCTACATGATTTAACGATACCATTCAGGTTTTTTACCTTTTCTTTCCAGCATGCATTTAGTTGGTTTATTCAATCTGGGGAAGGGAGATCCTCCTCTCTTCTTCTCAATTCCGTCATACTAGTAACTTTAACACCAAATGGTACAATGCATTGAGGTAGAAACATTTTTCGTTCTTGAGATGTTCTTCAAGATACTCATGAAAAGCATGCACTCTTGTTCCAAAAGAGACCATACTCTTTGACATCTCTCAATCTTCTGTTATTAATTCCATTCTTCTCTTTATATTCTTTTCCACATACCCTCGAGATAATGTGAGAATGATTTCTGATTATTTTAAATTTTATGTACGTGTGGTGGGCCTAATCATTGTCAAAGGACTAGCCAACAGTGTAAGGGGCATTAGAGCTCCCTCCAATTCTTTGGTTCGCTCCTTTAACCTAACGTTCTCCGCTTCAAGGCCGCTAATAGATTTTTCTAGAGCATCTCCAGCTGCTAAGTGTATCTGGGAGATATGGGAAGGGCGCATGTTCCATAGTTCCATATATGAATGAGATTTCTCTTTCTTATTCTTTACATCTCTCTTTTCAATAACCAATTTTTTGGATTCATTGTAAAAAACAACGCTCTGAAATGAAAAAGACTCTTCCATCGAAGGTATCGGTCCCAATTATTTCCATCTGAGGGTTATGGGGAGAAGTGTTATCTAGCTGGTTGTCGTTGGGGAGCATTTTTTCAATGTCAATTTCTATTTCATATCTTTGAGGGAGAGATCATGGATATCAATTTATCCCCTCGATCCCTCCTGTTCTTGCACTATTGCTTTTCATTTTTTGCTCGAGGGAAGTTTATGAGAACTTTCAATTTTTTTGGAGAGAGGGTTCTTATCTCCTCATCCTCCTAAAGAATTGTGTTTGACTTTCTTTCTTGGGTAGGTCGTTGGAGTGCTTCTTTGAGATGTTGTAGTCTTGGGTGTGGCAGTCGGGGATTAGGCACTTTTCTCACCCGGACCTTTTTGTTTCTTCTTGTACGACTCATTGGTATTGTGTATTGTCTTCAAGTCGTTGGTGTCACGAGAAAGACTACCTGAGGTGTTATCTATGTCTTCATTCAGGATAGTGTTGATGAAAGAATTGTTGAAACCGACAACCAATAAGTGTTCTAAAAAAATAACATTAGGTTGAACCCTTTTACTTTTTCAGCATATTTCAAATTGAGGCTGTGGAAGTGGCCTGCGAAACCATCAATATTGTTTGTATTCCTAACTGTGAAATCCCCGACTTTCCAAGGCAGAGGCATGAATTTCCCTTTTCTCTTTTCATGGAAAAAATGCAACCAGAAGGTGTACTGCCTTGCTATCTCAGCAAAAAACATTGTATCAGATATATGACATGGAAGGAAGGAAGAATTTTCTTTGGAAACATTATACTTCTCCATTTGTTCTAGTGTACCCTTCCTATCTAATAACTTGCTCTCTTGGTCAGACATCGGGGGAAAATCCTTTTCAAATATCAACCCTTTAAAAAATTAAACAAAATCAATAAATACTTCATAAAAATGTTGGGAGGCCTTGTGTCTCCATAATGTCTAGTGCCAGAAGGTTACTGGGTCAAAGTCGCAGTTTACCTTCTTACAAAGAGATAATCTAGGGAATGGACAGCAATGCGCTATCGTGAAAATTAAATAAGATGACATAAATAATTTCTTATGGATTTTGTATTGTAATAACTCGGAAGAGATTTCAATGGAAATCAACTTGCCCCAATCGAAGATGGCTTGTTCCTTCACCGTAAAATATAAAATATACAAAATCATCTGAGAGATGTTGGCTTTAATTTCTTGTCTTGTTATCCTCGTGAAAATCCATGCAATTTCCCGAAAAGGGTTTTTGAATGCACTAACCTGTAATTTAGTCATGTCCCTGTGAACGGTCGTTGGGTTATTTAAGAACTCTGGTAAGAGGTCCAATCCATTATCATGCTTCTTGAAGAACTCTTTGCAATACTCGCCCTTGAAAGTAAGCATCGGCTCAGGAAGTCTTAACATATTTTGAAATGCTTTAGGCGATAGGGAGACTCAGGAATGGTCCCACAACTAGATAATTCGTTGGTTCAGAATATAATTTTTGGCGCACCAGGTGACCAACTCCTTACAGTAAAAACCTTCGAGGACACAACCTACTCATGCAATTTCAGACATCCAGATAACTTCCTTCTGGATAGAAGGGGATGAGTCGTAGTCATAAGCTATGGACCAATGAAAACTCTGGTCCTCGCGCTCGAAAATATTCAATGTATGTCCACAGAAATGTTGTCGAGCTGCAGCCATAAGGTGATGAGAATGTTCCTTTTCTCCTGATAGTATTTAAAATGAATGCTGGAGGATGATAATATAATCTCTCGTAAATCTTGGTTTAATGCATTTTAATGGGAGATGTCCTCGACCTTTTCGCCTATTAATGCCAATATTTTTGAATATGTGTGGTGAGTTGTCACTAATAAAGGCATGATTAATGTGCATTGGCAAGGGCGTGAAGGTGGCGGGGATGGATGGGAGAGAAAAATGCTTTTAAACTTTTGTGAACCTAGGAGCCCGGGAACCTGCGAATCTGTGACAACATGAGGTGAAGAATCGACTAAGTATGGAAAGGCGGGGTATAATGCCTTAAAAAAACTAAATTAAACAATAGTTTTTCCGAGTTCAATATCCACACAAAAAAATTTCCAGATCCCATAATATTGACCTCTATCAATTCGATAATAGGGAGGTTGAGTTGCTAGATCGAAATGTCGCTCAATTCAGGCGACTGGGGTGCATATGGGGTGCCTGTGAGAAAAGATAATGCTTTGATGAATATTTGTTTGTATTGCAACATGTGACAGTAATTGTGTCTTGATAGTATTTAAAATGAACACTGGAAGATGATAATATAATATCTCGTAAATCTTGGTTTAATGCATTTTAATGGGAGATATCCTCGAGCTTTTCGCTCATCAATGCCAATCTTTTCGAACGTGTGTGGTGAGTTGTCACTAATAAAAGAGTAATTAATTTTCATTGGGAAGTGTGAAAAGGTGGAGTGGATGGACGAGATTCCATGAACCTGCGAATCTGTGACAAAAAGAGGTGAAGAATCGACTAAGTATGGAAAGGTAGGGCGGTCAGATGGAACCATACAAACTCATCGTAGGTAAAGTGAATCTTGCGAGTTCGAGGAGTCTGGGGTCGAATTGTAGATCACGAAAGTTTTGGGTGCAATATGTATATCACGGAACATGGGGCATGAGATTTCGATAGCGCCAATCCGGTAACTCATGGCCATAAACATTAACTATGGGAAAACCATTCTTAGCTATGGAATATACCTAGAGCTCGACAAAATCAATTTCAAGTTTAAAGATAATTTGTTTATATTTACTTCAATATTATTCATTATTTTATTTTAATAGTATTTTTGTGGCCCAAATGTAAATCATGTTCCAATTTGAAGGGTGATTTTTGCTCGCAAATTTTGCTCAAACGCATAGGCAATAGAGAAAATATATGAGTTAACATTTTCATATGCAAGCATATTCTCAAATATGACAAGCTATAATATATGCACAATATTAAAGAGGGATATCACATCAACACCTTTGTAGATGACAATGGGCTAGCACAATATTGCATTCTTACTATGATGATGCCTTAAAAAAACTAAAATAACCAACAATTTTTTGACAATTCAAGATTGACATAAAAAAATCATTAGATCCCATAATATTCTCTCATTAATGTGTTTTAGTGGGAGATGTCCTCGATATTTCCGCTTATTAATTCCAATATTTTTGAACCTGTGTGGTGAGTTGTCACTATTATAATCATAATTAATGTGCATTGGGAAGGGGCGAAGGTGGTGGGAATGGAGGGGAGTGAAAAATGCTTTGAAATTTTTGTAAACCTGGGAGTCCGTGAACCCGTGAAGCTTTGAAGAATCGAATAAGTATGGAAAGGCGGGGTGGTCAGACAGAGTCATCGTAGGTATAGTGAGGCTTGCGAGTTTGAGGATTCTGGAGTCGAATTGTATATCACCGAAGTTTTTGGTGCAAGATGTATACCCCGAACACGGGGCATGAGAGTTCGATAGCGCCTACCCAGGAACCCGTTGTTGGGGCTAAAAAATGTCCTATTGTCATCCACCTTTCCCTTCATCATTCTTCACATTTCATCGCCCCATTAACCTTTCACAATATCATTTCCATAAATATACTTGGGTTTCACCTTATTGTTCTCCACTTTATTCAATTTAGTATTAAAAGGGAATTTGTGATTAAATGTTAGAAAATTGACATGTTTTCATATATATCTCAAATATGTGTGAGCTTTGTAATGTGTAGGAATATGTAAAGGATTAATTCAAAGGACTTCTCGAATACTTCCTCCACCATTTCAATATTTGAAGAGATAATTCAAGCCCATTCCAAGGAGAAGATCATGGACATTTGGTTGGAATATATTATCCAAGATATATGAGAGATATGTGTGANAAGGGATTATATTTTGTAATAATGGGAAATAGGTTGAGAGAAAAGTGGATCTGTAATAATGAGATGGTTATCTTATCTTCAAGGCTCTCATGTATAAAAGAGAGTGCTCTCTCTTCATGAGATTTCAGTTGTAAGTAGAGGATTAGAGCAGTCATTAATGGTAGTCATTAGGATTCGAAAGAGAAAGGGATTCTTAGCTTTGATTCATGGATTTGGTTTTCATGCTTTTATTATTTTGTTATGAAGATTGATTTGGTTATTGTAATAAAAGATTGCTTCAATGGCGTGAGTTCACATATGTTGTTGTGTTATTCAACTCTTCACATGTTGTACTTTTTTTTTCCTTCATGTAGTTCTCCATTTCTAGATTACTTCCATTTACGCAATTTCTCATTCTTAGAGTAATTCCGTTTACGCAACTAGATTAATTCAATTTCAGTCGTGTGTTAGATTAATGATACTATTTCAGTCGTGTGTTAGATTAATGATTCAATTTCCGTCGTAGCTTAAACATTAGATTAGATTAGTTATGCTTCAATCTTGCATATACTTTGTGTTTGCTTCGTCAGTTTACGAACCCCGGGTTGACAAATTAGATAGTTGGGCAAGTACTACAACTCAATTAATACAATTTGGCCCAATATAACGACTGGCGTTCCCTTGTCATGATTGTTGTTCCTTTTGTTGTTCATTTGAACAGAATGATTGTTGTTCTTTTTGTTACGATTGTTGTCCATTTGCAGGGGTTGCATCTCTGGAGACGGGTATTGAAAATGGAAGGTAAGAACCTACGTAGGCAACAAGTAAAACACTTGCACCAGCGCCTACCTTTGGATGATGCATAGAGGTTATATTTTAAGACATCTTTAGAGCCCAACATTTTGGCGTCGTTGTCGGGGAAGCATGATGGATTGAGGTATTAGTTTATTTTTCATTTTAATTCATGCAAGTGTGATCTAAACATGTTGGTTAGGGGTCATAGAAGCTTGTGACAAGAGACTCCTCATGTTCTCCCTACCAACTAGGTAGAAGTAATTTCAATTTCTGCAAGATTAGTTTCAATTTCTGCAAGTGTGATCTAGACATGTTGGTAAGGGGACACAGAAGCTTGTGAGAGGAGAGTCCTCATGTTCTCCCTACTAACTAGGTAGAAGTAATTTCAATTTCTGCAAATTTCAATTCATGCAAGAGTAGTTTTAAATTTTGCAAGTTTGATCCACATGTGTTGGTTCTAAGGGTCATAGAGCTGCTTCGGTGTAGATTCCTCACCGTCCCTACCAACTATCAGGAACGTTTTAATTTCCGCGACTGTGAGGAGTAATTATTTTTCGTTTCAGTAAGAGTGCTTTTATTCAAGTTTTTTTTTTTTTCATTTAGATTTCAGTTTTGGGTGTTGTAAGAATCTTTTTTTTTTAAACATGATTTAACAATGAATTTAAGCTTGGAACAACTTACGCAAATTCTAACAAAATTCGGGGTCTCCTCTTCTCTGGAAGAAGAGATCTTGACAACAACCGAAAGCTTATTCACTCCTCCTGAGGCGAACAAAGAATCAACATACGAAGAACCTTGCATATTTAATGAAGAATCATTAGGCACGCAAGAGGTCAAGGAGGACAGCGAGGAGCTGCAACATGATCTAAGTAAGACAAATTACACCTATGAAAGCCTGATCAAATGTTGGTTTCAAGCAAATACTAGGTTAGATTCATCTAGTTTTTCTTTTTCTTTTTTTAATTTACAGTTTCAACAACTAATTTCGCACGCCCATACATATTCCCTACTGTCAATCGAGAAATTGAAAGATAACATATTATTGTTATTGTTACGTGCATGGCTGCATTGGCTATTTGATTACACGTAACTAATCTCTAATTTTTAATTAGCATAAAGTAGGTAGGATTTTTCAGTTTTTCTTTTAGTTTCAATAAGTATGCTCTCGTCCGCGCTTCGTGTGATCGCGAGGATCAGAAAGTAGGATGACTAAATTGATTTAAGGAAGAACTTTAATTGTTGATGATGAAAAAAAATTGCCTAATATATTTTCCGTCTACAATTTTCAATAAGTTTGTTCCATTTGCTCACAATTTTTTTTTTTTTTTTAATAAGTTTTGCATTGAATTTTTGAAGTTATTTATTTTCTAAAAACATAAAAAGAAAAAAAATATAATAAATTTGTGCCTCTATCCTTCAATCTGCAAACAAAACAATACAACAAAAATTATAAAGAATAAAACACAAATTATAAAGAAAAAATGCAGAAATTAAACTGAAGATATCTCACAAACCGGGATTTGGGTTCTTGCGATTTTTGGACTGGAAGTACATGATGTTATGATAAAAAAACCTAGTAAATTGCAGCCCAATATAATACATGAGTTTCGAGAAAATCAAGATAGTCACCTTCATCTATTTTTCATTTTTCTCGAAAACCGTGATGTGGGTATTGTTGAATTTCGACGTGTAGAAGCATTCAGAACATAGGAACTTGCCTGCAAACTTTCAGCTCAATCCAGTTCTTCATTTGTGAGAAAATTACATTTAATGTTCACTGTTACACCCTGCAAATACACTCGTGTAGCAGCCTGCAACAAAAACAATAATAAAAAATAAATTTGAATGCAATATCACAGTAATAAGAATTGAGCGTAATGACTAGGAGATATGATTTTATGGGTGGAGGTTATGGGGTCAAACGCCATCCACGCCACTCTTTATGCCATATTTCTAGCGATTTAATGATCTGTTATGCATTTTGTTGGTGTCTCTCATGGTTTTAGCATCCATGACCACGTGCATGCTCCTTCAAAGACCTGCGATCAAAAAAATATGGAGTAATTTGGGTACCTCCATGCAGCAATGATACGTTGAATTATCAAAGTAGGGAAAGTAGATCCATATCACATCGAGCTAGAGAATTCATGGTGGCTTGCATTTTGTTGGAGTCTCCCATGGTTTTAGCATCTGCGACCGCTTACATGCTCCTTCAAAGACCTGCGATCAAAAAAATATGGAGTAATTCGGGTACCTCCGTGCAACAATGATACGTTGAATTGTCAAAGCAGGGAAAGTAGATCCATATCACATTGAGCTGGAGCATTCATGGTGGCTTGCTAGCAAAGGTATATGAAAGTTAGCAGGCATTGTTTGTCTTGTTTTATATAATCAAATTTAATTCTTTTTCTTTTATTTGTTTTTTATTATTATTAGTTTGTTTTATTATAAAATTTTGTTTTAAAACAATTTCATTTTATTTCTTTTGTTTTATTATATATATATATATATATATATATATATATATATATATATATATAATCTTAGGTAAAAAAAAATTCATAAAAGATAAAAACAAATTATAAAAATAAAAATTAGGTGTTTGCATAATTCCTGAAAACAATATTAAACATGTTTTTGCGATTTTATGCTAAGTGGTTTCTCGGAGTCACTTTAGCAAGCAATCAACGATGAAACAAATGTGTGCGCAACGATCATGACAAGAGGTATAAAACGCATTTGATTTTTTTACTTTGTCGCATTTTTCCTTCTTTCTGCATGTTATGTTTTTCTTCAAACATCTCATAAGTTTTCATACAGGATTTGTACTAAGTTTTTTTCCAGGTGCGTAGTCGATCACATCTTGCTGCTGAAGTGATTTTCAAAAATCACAAAAAAAATTGAACAAAAGACATGCTTTCTTGACTGCTTGAAGGAGTTGTTGCTCATCATAAACATCATGGCGTTTGTTGTTACACATAAACCTTTTCATAAACCCATTTGCATCATGAATGTCTTCCTCCAGTTCTCCTTCAAAGCAGATTGTTCATCCCTGTGTTGAAGCCCATCTTCCATTGAATTATCCTTCATGACTTCACACACGCCTATCTTTTTGAGTCGCATACATCTCTTTAGATTTTTCATATTAGTTTTTCTTGTCAATAAAACTATCCATCTCCCTTTCCATGACTACATCGCTTTATTCTCCTTACCATACACAATGTTTCTACTGAGATATTTCCTATAGTCCTACCAATCTTTTGTAAAAACTTGTGTTGACTGATGTGGGATTCCTTAAGGCCCACCTTTCAACAAGTCTTGCCCCATCGACCTCAACACCTTATCTGGGATATAGACTAGAGTCCATTTTGAGTACCTGGAGGCTTGCATGCCTTAATGGCAAGTTCTCTCGCTGATAGTCATGGGAATACATCAATGTCCCTCGATCTCCATATCTTACAAGTGGCTCGACCTCAGCTCATTCATTCGCACTTTGCAAAATGTACTCGGGTACCTTGGCACTCATTGACATCAATGGTGAGTTGTCTTGCATTGGTTAACGACAATCATCATTGGTCGGTAATACAATGACTTATTTTCATGCTGACATCGACACATTCATTCGCATGATTAGAATTGTACCATCAGGTTTAGCAGAAGGTGAAGACTATACACTTTTCATGACTCTATCAGTAGTTACAGCAGCATGACTTTAGCCATATGAGACTACCACAGTTCCACTTTCATACTTTCTCTTTTCCATGTTTCATTCAGCAACAGTTCAGATTCCTCCACTTTGCATTCTCTGATCCAACAGACAACAGTTGCAGCTACAGCAACAGTCACTTTCCATATGATCCTATAGCAGTGACATCTTCTATGCTCTAGCAGTCGCATCAGCCATATTCCTATTTCATAGTTCATCAACATTTTGGGTAGGTGGAGGTATGTTATTTTCTAAACTTTAATCATGTAATTCCTCAACTGCTAGCAATGAATAATTTGGAACATTCCCTCACCAAGTTCCTTTTCCTTTTTACTTCTATGACTTATGCCATGTTGCATGAGGATATGCAACAAGTTAAGTTGGGGGGTAGGGGACTTTATTCACTATCATCACTCCACTTTTCCACTACCATCATTTCATTTTTCGTCTCATTTACCATTTATGAACATTTCTTTTCCAACGATACTCTGTTGCATTTTTCTTCATAAGCATTGTTATATATATATTGGCATGATTCACACATATGAAAAAAAAGGGTTTTCTTATACTCAGTGATGTTTCCTTATGCACATTGATAGCATACATTTTCTAGTAAGAATATGGGCAAATTATTATCATAACAGCAAGAGAATAAATAACGAAATGAATGTTGTTAACACAAGAACCAACACTCTTTATATTCATGGTTGTCACGCAAGAACCAACCATAAGAAAAATGTCAGTTGTATTCATGTAAATCCCATCCTCGAAAAAATTCATTATCATCACTCAAACCCAACGTTTAGATGCCAAAATTTCTTGAGAAGATCCATGCATGGTTGCATGAGGACATGGAACAAGTTAAGTTGGGGGGTATGTTGGGGCTCAGAAATGTCCTATTCTCATCCACCTTTCCCTTCATCATTCTTCACATTTCATCGCCCCATTAACCTTTCATGATATCATTTCCATAAATATACTTGGGTTTCACCTTATTGTTCTCCACTTTATTCATTTTAGTATTAAAAGGGAATTTTTGATTAAATGTTAGAAAATTGACATGTTTTCATATATATCTCAAATATGTGTGAGTTTTGTAATGTGTAGGAATATGTGAAGGATTAATTCAAAGGACTTCTCGAATACTTCCTCCGCCATTTTAATATTTGAGGAGATAATTCAAGCCCATTCCAAGGAGAAGATCATGGATATTTGGTTGGAATATTTTATCCAAGATATATGAGAGATATGTGTGAGAATTTAAAGGGATTATATTTTGTAATAATGGGAAATAGGTTGAGAGAAAAGTGGATCTGTAATAATGAGATGGTTATCTTATCTTCAAGGCTCTCATGTATAAAAGAGAGTGCTCTCTCTTCATGAGATTTTAGTTGTAAGTAGAAAATTAGAGTAGTCATTAATGGTAGTCATTAGGATTCGAAAGAGAAAGGGATTCTTAGCTTTGGTTCATGGTTTTGGTTTTCATGCTTTTATTATTTTGTTATGAAGATTGATTTGGTTATTGTAATAGAAGATTGCTTCAATGGTGTGAGCTCACATATGTTGTTGTGTTATTCAACTCTTCACATGTTGTACTTGATTTTCCTTCATGTAGTTCTCGATTTCTAGATTACTTCCATTTACGCAATTTCTCATTCTTAGAGTAATTTCATTTACGCAACTAGATTAATTCAATTTCAGTCGTGTGTTAGATTAATGATTCTATTTCAGTCATGTGTTAGATTAATGATTCAATTTCCATCATAGCTTAAACATTAGATTAGATTAGTTCTGCTTCAATCTTGCATATACTTTGCATGTGCTTTGTCCGTTTACGAACCCCGGGTTGACAAATTAGATAGTTGGGCAAGTACTACAACTCAATTAATACAATTCAGCCCAATATAACGATTGACGTTCCCTTGTCATGATTGTTGTTCATTTTGCTGTTCATTTGAACGGAACGATTGTTGTCCCTTTGCAGGGGTTGCATCTCTGGAGGACGGGTATTGAAAACGGAAGGTAAGAACCTACGTAGGAAACAAGTAAAACACTTGTGCCAGTGCCTACCTTTGGATGATGCATAGAGGTTATATTTTAAGACATCTTTAGAGCCCAACACCCGTGACCATAAAATTGGCTAAGTATGGAAACGAACGGCGGTTGGTCGGACTCGTGATGTGAAGATATAGATGGAGATGAGGATTTTTCAGTCCACCGCCCTAGGAACCCGCGATCATAGAAATGCAATTAAGTATAGAATCAGAAATGGAAAATAGAGTGGAAGAAGAAAAGGGGAAAATGGGTAAGTATAGAAGAGGAAAAAGAAAGGGAGCAAAGAACTTTATCCCTCACACAACAACACTTAGTTTGATCATTATCAAGCGATAGAAACACATCAACTACGGGAAAAACATTCTCAGTTATAAAATATAGTTGGATCTCAACAAACCTTGATTCAAGTTTAAAGAGATGTTGTTTATATTTATTTCAACATTATTCATATTATTTTATTTTAATAGTATTTCTAGTGGCCCAAATGTAAACCATGTTCTAATTTGAAGGGTGTTTTTGGCTGGAAAAATTTGCTCAAACCCATAAGTAATAGACAAAATATATGAATTGACATTCTTATATGCAAGCATATTCTAAAATATGACAAGCTTCAATATATGTAAAAATTGGATAAAGTCTGCATATTAGAGTTTTGTAACCATACCTATTAGTCTCTGGACCTTGCATTATGTTGGACGTTTCACTTCTACTTGTCGATAGTTCTTGTGAACTAAAAAACATGTGTTATAAATGACATAAACGTATTTACCATGGCATAGTAGAATAAATAACTGAGGATATTTGTTTCCTAAACATAGAAGGAGAATAATCTATGAATCCTTACCTTCGGCCTTGTCGTTGTACTGATGTTTGTGATGATTCACTGCTCATGCCCATGTCACTTGTGAAACAGTGGTTATGAACATGTGTATATTGTTCATAATTGATATGGATGTGCATTAGGCATATGCATTGTATTTTCTTTGGCACCATTGTTGGCATACCTTTTGGAAGATTGTACTCTAGCTTTCTCAGTTGTGGCACATAAGGCTTCATCCTCGTGTTCAATTAGTCTATTCTTTTTTCAATGTACCAATGCAATGAAGAGAATACAATGCACATGAAGGCAAGTTGCTACGTAGGAACACATGGAAAAGGGATGGAATACAATTTTATTTATTTCAAGGTAGCAGCACAGAAAATACAACTGACATGAATATAAGTTAATATATAGGAACATATGCAATATCCAAGGAAAAAACAAAAGAGATGCAAATCAGTAGAATAAATATAGACAGAGTAAATGAAAAATAATTGGATATGGAATACAGGTAGAAGTATGCACCTTTGTATGTCGTCTTGTACATTTCTGGTTAATAGTTCTTTGCCTTGTCCAGTTTTCATGTTTGTTTCAATGAAGGAAAGTACAAAACACAATGAACATGAACATAAGTTCGTATGTAAGGAAAAAACAAGGAATATGTACATATAGTAAATAAACTAGAATCAAATGAATAGAGTAACAGATAGTGTTAGAAGGATGTACCATTTTTTTTTTTTTGATCCATGTCTGTGTATATATAAAAGAAAAGTGTGTCCAAAATCAATTACAAATCAGGAAAAACTAAGAAGTTGGATAATTTGGTTTTGTGCAACAAGATAGACAGATATGCTTTGAGACATAGAAATATGATTTTGCAATATGCTTGATGTATATTTCATAATTCAAGTACAATACCAATTGTATCATGATCAGACTAGTATGTGTCTAATATAAAGAGGTTGTATTGTGAAATGGGCACATTTGACCACACATGGTCAATAAGTGTGTTTTGTACATGGTTTATCTTATCCAAAAGAAAGTGAAGACTGTATCTGCACATGTAGGTTTCCAATTCTTTTGTTCTAGCATTGTTTTGTAGCATGTCAATATTGAAGTCTCCTACAATGATAATGGTTTCGTTCAGATGTAAATGCTCTAATGCATTTGAAAGAAAATTCAGTATGTTGGAGAATGTTGCATGCGAAATAGCATAGAGATTCAATATTGCAATTTCTGATTCATGGAAAATTAATTTTGCGAGCACCATCTCAACATTGTTTTCTTCGAAACACATATGCTCCAAAACTGTTACATGTTTTTTCATTAATATCATCACCCCATGTGTAATGTAACTTGATATGCAATTGTGATTTGGAAATTTCTTGTTTTCCATGCATAATGTCATGTATGTTTCTTACAAGAACAAAATATCAGATTGCATTGTGTCATAGTCATTGAGTATATCATCCATATGTGCATGTAGGTTGCGCATGTTAAGTGAGAAAATTGATACAAATGAGTTTGTTTGTATGGATTGGTAATCATATTGTAGATGTCATTTTGCGTTAGTCCTAAGGCGTTGCATCTCAATATCAACTTTATGTTTGACTTTGAAGTTATCTTTTGTAAGAGCACTTAGTAAATACAAGGAGTCTATACTTCTGATACAAGACAGTGTTTTGTATACAAGTCCATGTATTCGAATTCCAACAGGGTCAAATGCAACATTATCAAGTGTTATCCCTTACGATCTGTGGACTGTACATGCACATGCAAGTTTAATTGGAAACTATTTTTTAATCTTCAGTCGACTTGTCTTTGCCGATGTCAATACTGGTTTTGATGTTCGTAAGATAGGTTTCCAAACGTGCACAGTGTTTGAATTATATAGATAAGCCAACTTGTTTGTTTTTCGGTTGCCAATATGCGGCTCATGGAACTTAATCCAGAGGACATCAATTTTTTTTGTTTTGGTATAAGATTTGAGTATTCCATATGCACCATTCACCAAGCCATCCTGTGAATCATAGTTGCAGACATATATTTCAACTAGCATGTCTAATTTCAGGACAAGTTGGAAAGGCAAAGTGGTTGTATGTTCATGACGTGGTACATTTCCATGGTTGTCTTCTTCGAGGTCAATTGAATTGATGATGATATCATCGCCAGGCATGAGCGATAACATGTACTCGTTATGCATTGCAACATCCCTATTCATGTAGAACATGTAAGGGAAGGTTGGGTCTACAAGTAAGAAAAGGTTGGGTCTATTGGTGTAGGTCACATGCACCTTGAATTGATATATGTTAAGTCATTAGATGTTTGGTTGTTTTTCCACATTCTATTCAGAATTGCAAAAAATGTTTCATCTGTCTGGTGCATTGTAGTATGTAATTTAAAGCATTTTGTATTTTCTTTCCAAAATTCATGCATCATTGTTTGCATATTTACCATAGGTTGTTCAAATATCAAAGAATCTTGGATGGGTTGCGCTTGGTAAAGATCCCCACAGAATATCATGTCAATGTTCCCAAAGTATTTGGTGTGCACATGTTTTATGTTTCTCAGTCGGTTGTCAATGGAATACAAGAAGTGACTTCCAATCAAAGATGCGTCATCTATGAAGACAAGTTGTGGTTCGTCATAAAGCTTAGACAAGGTGTCTAACATTTCCTTGCTGAGTGGAAGAAACTGTGACTTGTGACTTGTTAAAAGGCATCAAAAATGAAGACTGGACTATTGTTCCACTTACATTATATGCATATTTTCTTGTGTATGCAACTATCAACCTTTTTGGTTTAATAGGGCCAGACGAATTGTTTGAATCATAGATTCATATAAGCATTTCAAATAGTGATTTCACTGTGAATGTCTTACATGTTCCTACCTCGCCTGTAAGGAACAAGTGCACAGGAGTGTGCATGTTTAAGAATTTTTTAATTGCAATGTCTTTTAGAATTGTTTGTTGTTCTCGATTCAATAGTCGTCTGACTCTGTAGTATTCGTTATTTTCAAGAAAAAAATGATGTTTTGTGAATTGAAAGCCAAGATTGATGCGTTTTTCAATGCCGACTACTCGAGGACGAGAAAAATATGCTTGCAAGTCATAAGACTCACAGAGATTTCTAGTTGTTTTACGGTTTGTCAATGTGTCATCAACATTGTCAAGGTTTTCTAGTTCATGAACTGCACTTTCTAAATCACCCCATGTTGGATTAACATTGTATGTAAATATAGATTCATTGGTTTGTACTATAGTCTCATAAGAAATATACGCATCTTCCCATGTAGGGAAGTTATGTTTTAATGTGTTTTCATTTTGATCACACGAAACATACAACAATCGTTTTTCTCTACAATAGTTCTCATAGTTAGTATGTTTGTTGTATTTGACAAAGCGTATTACATATGGTTTTTTTATTTTTGATATGGGTGCACCATTTTTTTTGTAATGCAATATGAACTCTACTAAGAAGATATGCTTAATAGGAGATGGACGCTAGAGGTAATAATCAATGATAGAGCGACATAGGGCGTCCTATGAATTATCAGGCTCTTGTTCTAGCAAAGATGGTGGTTTAAACACAAATGTGTGTTTCTCAAGTGGAGATGTGTTTATGAAGACACATTTCCTTGAACTACAGTTGCGGGGAAGGGAAAGTGCAATGTGGACTGTTTATTGAGCAGGCATTTGTTGAAGATTAAGTAATGTATTTCCAAGTGTACGTATCATTTTCATAGCATCAATATGACTTCTTTCATATTCTTTGTGTATTCTTCTGAATGCACTTGTCATATATTTTTCAACCTTTGTCATGTACAAGGTACAATATGATGATGCAGCATATGCATTGAAGACATACTGTGCATCTATATTTGCATTCCACATAACTGGCATGTCCTTGGAGAAACAATTGTTCCAAATATGTGAAAGTTTTCATTTAAGGAAAATCGTTGGTTGTTTAAATGTAGATTGTATGGCTTGTATGTACTCATCTTCTGTTAGATTTAGCTCTACCAAGAAGTCTTCGAAGCTCATTAAGTCATCAAAGTCTCGTTGTTATAGAAATGAAAACAAAGATTTAGATTTTTCAATGATAGCATTGTCCTCTAAACTAATTGGCTCTATGATACTTGGTGTTCTCATTGGTGGCATAGGGAAGTTGTATCTGCAATGTGATTTTTTTCATTTTTTACATCTTCTTGTATGATAATTTATATGAACTTTGGAAAGTTCTGGATCCAAATGATCTGTGTTGCATGTTATGTATTTGTCCAGAAACTACTCAATCTGTGCGTTGTTGTCATTTTCATAGACCAGTGCACCGTCTATCCACAACAGTGTGCGGTCATGCTCACTCCCTCTAGTCTGGAATTCAGTCACAAAATAGTAGTTCGATATTTTTTCGAATAATGTTTCATCATGACATATCAATTACCTCAAATAATTTATTCTATGCCTATAGTAGCAAGTACATGTCACTGGGTCTTTTCTTATGAGGTAGTCAATGTCATCGTTTTCCAATGTATCAGTTTGTTTTTTCCTTTTCCTGTTCCTATAAAATGTAGACATCGTAGCCACCGATGGATCCCAGCGATGCTCTGCACTTGTAAATGTGGTGAAAAATGTTGGGGGTCCCAATTGTCAGATCATTGAAAAAATAGTTTTCTTGTTTTGTTGCAAATAGTCAAGAGAGATGCGAATGTTTCTTAAATCTATGTATCCAATATCATATTTTAGGATTTTTTCTAGGTTTACTTTGTACTTGACATCTTTGGAAAATAACTTTCTTCCTTGTCGCTGGCCTTTTCTTATTCACACCCACATGCAAGAGATAACTTGCTCAATTATTATGCGCATTATTTTGAAAAACAAATTTGTTAGTGATAGGAGAAGTAACTGCTTGAATGTAGCAGTTCTCATCGAACCATTTTTGGGGAACTAAACGAACACTTGTACACTTGCAAGACACGATTGTCAAAATTGCACCTGTTGAAGGGCAACGTTCACTTGGAATATTCAAGGACAAATTTGCTAAGGAAATGAACTTCCCAACACTGTTCTATGGAGATCCACATCCCAGTGACATCACAGAACAATTCAACTACCAAAAATTATGGAGATACATTTGATGCACTGCTAGTGAATTTGAAACAAAATCTTACACTATTTGAAAAACCTACGGTCAATATGAACAACCTATAGTCAATATGAAAACAATGTAAAATGGTCAATATGGGCCAGTGTAACAGTGTAAATTTGAATTTGAATTGATTGTCACTGGGCATGTTACATTGTTTTCATATTGACCGTAGGTTGTTCAAATTTGAATATGAGGCCCTGACAAACACTTGTCCAGTTCGACGGTTGTTCATTGTATTTTTTGGTAGCTGAATCATTTTGTGATGTCACTGGGACCTAGATATCCATAGAACAGTGTTGGGAAGTTCATTTCCTCATCAAATTTGTCCTTGAATATTCCAAGTGGGAATTGCCCTTCAGCAAGTGCAATTTCAACAATCTTGTCTTGCAAGTCACGAATGCGCTATGAATCAGTGAATCCATGCATCAATGTTTTAGCATGTCTTTCATTCCTTGATTCATCACTTGTATCAAATTCACTAGAAGTGTTGAAAGTCTATGCAGAGTTGACATCTCCTTCTTCAAGAACATTGTTCCAGTTATCATTTATACAGATGTTTTGTGCTTTGTACAAGGCCTTGGAACATAATTCTTTTAATGCTTTCATGAAAATGTGCACACTCACTTTACCTGTCTGGTATGCATTCTTGTATTGCAAACATCTTTTGAGAGCTACAACAATTGCCATTCTATCGCTAATGAATTGTGGCAAGGATTTTTGCACAACATCTATTTGGACATGCACATTAATAATTGATCCTGTTAAGCCCATTTAGGGTCATTTATATCCCCATGGTCTGATTTCTGAAAATGCAATTCGAAGAGACACAAGTCTCTCTTCAAGTTCTGTAAGTGTACTCACATCTGGTAGTGGTGTATTACATCTTATTTGGTTAGGCATTGCAAACTATGGCAATTTTCCATTTTCAAGTGATCGTTTGCATGGAAGACAAATATCGTCACTAGAAAATGTTCTATCATTTACTGTCAAGCCGAGGTATTTTGTTTTCAAGTCAAGGGTGAAAGACTTAGTGTTTTTTGTGAAATTCAATTGATCCCAAATCACACATGGAATGGAAGGAGTGTCTTTAATTTTTTTCATATAGATCTGTTTTGCATCTCTCTTCCCTAGACAAGCATGTGTAGTAAGTGTTTGTTGCTTTTCATTGCTAGAAGTGCATGGTGTTGTCTCTAAGCCACAATATGTGATTTTTTCCTCTCGGTCAGTACCATGACCATTGTGGGATATGTAGCTGCACCTATTTCTCTCATGCATCTATTTTTTTAACATGTGGTAGGTTAACTTATGGTTGCCACTGGAAACTATTTTCACTTGTTGACAAGCCATGTTGAAGGTGGAATCAACATTTGTTATGAGAATTGCATCCTCACCATCTCGATGGTGCAAACAATGATGTTCTTTTTTATTGGACATGTGATGTTTGTGTTCAACAGAAAGTGCAAAAATGCGACTTTGTTGTGCACGAACAATTTTTTTTAGGTTGTGATATGTTATTTTTTGTTTCTTATTTGAGCTCCCTTTCACCCCATGATGACCGGTTGTATAACCCATAGGTATAGAAGGAAGTGTACCAATGTATTTTTTTCTCTCGCATATGACCTTTTTCAAGTTGTGATAAGTTAGTCTACATTTTTTTTTTAAGCTTTGTATGACCTCATGACAACTGGGATGAGTTTCATTCTGATTAAATAGCATGCGACGCTTATGCAGATTCGATGCGGTTTAGGTGGCATGGACAATGGATCCTGAACTGGTAGTATTTATTATCAAAGGTTGATAATGGTTGTGTGGCATATTTTTTTTCAGCGACTTGATGTCAATTGTTCGATCATAGTTTGAATCAATACAGTAGGAATGGAAAATACCATCTGACAGGGCTGACCAGACCTCGATATTTACTTTGAACATGATAGATAGCCATTGCAAACAGAATTTTCTACCCTCTACGTTTCCTTTCTCATATGGATTTGCCATCTTTACAAGGTATTTTTGCCAACTTTCAATTATCGGCATACTTTCTAGGAGATGTGGTAAAAGGTGTTGATGTAAGTAGTTAAACGCCTGTTGACTGCCACCTATAATTGCATTGCAAAATGATTGCATAGTGTAAAGGAACATCGAGTGCACATCGAACTCTGTTGCTATCGAATAGCAAATTGCATTGAACAGACTATCTCCATAACTAGATGGAATAGTTGTCGCTGTGTGTAATCCATGGGAGTGTATATGATGCATAATTTGTTTCCAATGTGATTGAAGGTATTTGGAAATGAGGGACAAGTAAATATGAGGTCCTCCAAGATTGCATATGGATAATTTTCTATAGAGTAGTGGTTCATAATGACCACTGACAAGATTGGCATCATAGAACAAGATGAAATATGGATACCTACATGTAGTTTTGTTGAATAGTAGATATCTTGTTTTTCTTTTTAATGACCATATTCCAATTGATATATTCATCCACTTGGACAACCACCGTATACAAAATGTATCTCCCAAAATTCCCTCTCATGTGCAGGCATAGTTGCAGATGCAGACAACCACATCTTTGAAAAATATGTAGTGACATCATGTATTCCATGCAACTGGCAAAGAAAATCAGATGCCAATTCGTATTGATACGACTCTAATGACTCAACGTCATCATTTTATAAACAAGATAATAAATGATCTATGAATCCATTGCGCAGGTCAGTCGAGGAATAACGAAAATGAAATAGAATTTGAAATGCATCGAAGAGGCAATCTCCCACAGTATACAAGAATGCATCTAACCTAAAAATCCCATTGCTATGCAATACCTGGTCGATGTTGTCATGTACAATGGAGTCTGTATCTATTTCATAGCACTCAACATCTATTACTTGCTCCATCTTTTAAGTTGTGATTTTCAAAATGTTTCTTAGCTATATTTAGATAATATGAAAATAGGAAAAAAAAGAAAAATGAAAACTATAAGTCTAGAACTGCATACCAATTCCACTATGTATCCTTCAACCTTCTTCGTGTCAAATTCAATGTCCCATGGTTGCTATAGCATATGACAAACAAACAAAGTTATAGTGAACATTGAACCATATAGAAGAGATAACACAAATGAAATAACACTATAAATTTTCTTAGCACAAAGACCGAGTATTTAAGGCATATCATTTTTGAACTTATTCTAAGTGTGCATCCTATAAGCATTTCAGTAGCCATTGTGTATATTTTTACATTCCTATTCACTATTTATTTTCATCCCCACTCTTCACAAATCAACACCAAAACAGATCGGAAACAACTTCTT
Source organism: Picea mariana (assembly GCA_032191745.1). NCBI lineage: Eukaryota > Viridiplantae > Streptophyta > Pinopsida > Pinales > Pinaceae > Picea > Picea mariana. Next base: position 3,981 of record JASDQU010754288.1, on the reverse strand, counting down.
GATGTCCTCCACTAAGAAAACCCATATAGATGGTATGTCGGATAAAAAAAAGTAGAAGAACTATGCATTACGGACTTTTACCACATGAACAGGACCAACACACAACACAACTTCTTAAGTTTTAAATTATCTTACAAGACGAAGAAGATATTCTAAGATGTTTCAATTATCTTACAACATGAAATCCAGTATGATACAGATCAGTGAACTGGCCATTCAAATTACAAAGAACCATTTCTACAAGACGAGATTCAAATCTGAAAACGGTGACGGGAGATGCTTTGCAAGACACAAAGGACAACATAAAACCAACAACTAGATGTGGTTTTTGATCCAGAGAATAAAAACATGCTCTGTCACAACCTGCAAAGAAAGGATGGCAAGGTCCTAGTAGATTCTTGCTTCGCAATGATAACTCTGAATTCATTTTGCAAACCCCTTTGCATTTTTATTTTCCAAAGAGCTATGGTACGATGTACAGGACATGGAAGTGGGAATATGTGATTGGAAGGGAACACCCTAAAAAAATGCACCAAACGTTTGGTTTTCAGGAACATAATATATGAGGAGAACATTTGATTTCCTTTTTTATATGTCACTATGGTGCAACAGAGGTGTGTTCTGTGTCCAACATTGACATTCAAAGGGGAACAAAACATTTTGGAAGGGAACAACTTGGAAAAAATGCACCAAACGTATGGTTTTCAGGACCAAAAAATATGAGGAGAAAATTCAATTTCCTTTTTTATATGTCACTGTGGCTGCAACAGAGGTGGGTTCTGTGTCAAACATTGACGTTCAAGAACAAGAGCAAGACAACAATACACTCATGTTTCTCTGGTCGTAGTAGTCACACACAAAGATGTTCTGCAAGAGGATTTTGACTCAAACATTCCTAGTATTAAAAATTCTTAGTTGCAAACTGCAAATAGTAAACAATAAACAATGAATAGGAATGAAACCATGGCACTAAAACTTACCCATGAATGAGGAATGACAGAAGCGCAGTTCCAATCACGGACACAGAATCCCAACCGTGCAAACTGCAGCAATAGGTCCAACTGTGGATGCAAGACCTCAACCTTACAAAGTTGAAGCAAACAAGAAAAAACAACAAACAACAAAGCAATGAACAAGCACCAAGAGGTCCAACTGCGATTGCAGGACCTCAACTTTGCAAAGTTGAATCAAACAACAATAAGCAGCATCCAATGAACCAACTAGCAAACATGAACCAGTGATCCAGTAATGCCAATGAAGAACAATATTTCTCAAATTCACTGCAAACAAGACTGTATCCAAAAATCGAAGGAAAATGTATTGTAACACGCCTGTTAAGTAGACATTTAAGGCTGTGAAGCCTGTTAGGTAAACATTTAAGGTTGTCAGAACTGTCCAAGGGCCTCGCGTTGTGTAATCATTTAAGAAAGAATGCAATGTGGTAGGCCTGTTTGCGTATTTAATAATAAAAATGCCTCTTTAAGTACTTTATAATAACAAATAATAAAAATAATAATAATAGCAATAGTTCGAACAATAGAGACTATGCAAAAAAAAATTAATCAAACGACAAACTAATATGAAGTCAACTAATAAAAAACTAACTCTCGATGCTCAAAACTTTGGATATCTAAACATTTCAATAAAAATAGTAAAAATTCAAAAAGATTGTAGATGATAAAAAACTTTGGATATGCTAACATATAAAACATTGGGAATAACGAAGGTGGCAATAAGACCTCAAATCTATTATCCAATGAGATCATGACATATAAGGTTTTTTTTATTATATAAAAAATATTGTTTTTAGTTTTCTAGTTCTAACAATAGAGATTATGCAAAAAAAATTAATAAAAAGATAAATTAATATGAAGTCAACGAATTATCGATTGCTATAGTCCCTATGTGCCTTCAAGAAACTCATAACTCATATGAAATAAAAGAAAAAAAAAATTATGTGTTTTTTATATCTAAAAACATTAACATGTTAAACACCGTTTTGGAAATGCATTAAATTTGACATTTTTAAGGTGTCCACCCAAAAGGCAAATTGAATGACGCTTTTCTTCCCTTAAACACACTCCTTTGAATTTTATATGTGAATGCAAAAACATTTAGGGAGTACAACTCGGGTGGTAGAAAAGTTCTTTATTAATTTGATGTTTCTCCACCCATAGCTCATGCTTAGATTTTGTCAACTTTGTCACATGTGTAGTCATAGTTAAACAATAATAGATTTTGTCAACTTTAGATTTTGTCCAACTTTGTCACACGTGTCGTCATAGTGAAACAATAATTTTAAGGATAATTTAAGCCAGTATATTTATATTGGCGAACCTTTGACCAATAATTACAACTCTTGTCAAAATTGTGAATGAGTCTCTAATTGGCAATTAAAAGGTAGGAAACTTGTAAGACCTTTCACTCTAAGGACTTTCAAGTAAATATGGCCAGCACCATTATCTAAGGATTTTAAATAAATATCATTCAACTGGAATTGATGTTACTGGGGACGATATAAATAACTTCTCACCAACTTGTTGCATCATAATTTAATAAACATTTTATCAAATAACACATTCAATAATATTTAAAATCAAAATTGAATTTGAATATATATATATAGAGAGAAACAAACTAAAACTTCCATTAAATTTCTCTCACCCAAATCTAAAAAATCACTTTAACCAGCTGACTACTATTTACCCTTTAATGTAATTTATAACTTTAAAATGTAATTTAACAACGGAACAAATAATTAACACATTGTACACACCATACACTAATAATGATGGACACAAATTAAAAAAAATATAGTACCCATCTGGGAGGAAGTCACGTGTTTCTAATGACGTCACGTGTTTCTAATGACTCGTTCAGAGTAGAATGCAATTTATGCTATATGTAACACCTGATATATATGCGTTATCATATTTCTTGGCTAAATTTTATACTTGTGAATGATGTGGGTTGCTGATATGTTTAGAGGCAAGTTGATGTTCAAATATTTTAATATTCAGAGGACAGCAGTCGATACTTACGATTTGCAGTCGCCTTACACGACGCGTACCTTTTTTTTCACACGTGTTTTGAACGCAACGTGGGGACGACAATGTCATTGCCTCCAGAAACCCTACCTGCCTCATGCTCACTCTTATTTTTAAGTATTAAAATTGGATCATCTCTTTATAAATGCATTTCGTTTCCATTTATCTGCATCCCTCCCTTCCTTCCGTTCATTTCCATTTATCTGCATATCCATCCCGCCCTCCCTTCCTTCCGTGGAGTGATATTTGTTTACAGATAAATGGAGTTATTCACAATGTTCGTTGCCTACTCGAGCGCAGCCCTTATGTTGCTTTTATCTTTTCCTTTCGCTACAGCCACTAACGATAATGTCCCTGCCTTCTTCATTTTTGGGGATTCTCTAGCAGACGCCGGTAACAACAATTTCATTGCCAATACAACTGCTAAAGCAAATTTTACGCCTTATGGGGAGACCTTCTTCCATCGCCCCACTGGTCGTTTCTCTAATGGCCGAACTGTATTCGATTTCATTGGTACTTTTTTCTCCTCTTTATTTACTTCTATCTTTCCTGGTGATAATTATATGGTTGATTTTAATATACTTATGATGTTTGTATCTACAGCTAGTAAGTTAAGGCTGCCGTTCCCACCTCCATATTTGAAGCCACATTCTGACTTCTCTCATGGTATTAATTTCGCATCTGGAGGAAGCGGATTACTGGATTCCACGGGCAATTACTTAGTAAGTGCCAAAATAGATATATGTTCAATCTAAGATGAATTTACATGTTCAAAATAAGCAATTAAACGTTGTTGGTGTTTTCGCTGCAGAATATCGTCCCTTTAAGTCTCCAAATAAGCCAATTCGCCAACTATTCTTCGCGTCTAGGACAAAAACTTGGAGGAGATTATCATGCAAAAGAATATCTATCCCAGTCCTTGTATGCCATTAGC
>JASDQU010754287.1:33841-44330 GCA_032191745.1 Picea mariana | reverse complement strand
AATTGTTGAAATTGTTGAAAAAGAACAAATAGAGACTTGTCATTATTGCGTGATTTGTTGAGATTGCATTTTAAAGAAAATTGTGTATCGTAGTTCAAGATTGTTCCAGAACACTTCTCTTTCCCTCTCGTACATAGGATTCATCGAATGAAAATTGAAATATTTCATTCCTATCGATGCATTATTGGGTCAGAGTCTCACACAACATTGGTTTCACCTCCGTTTCCTTTGAGTAACAACAACCCTTAAAAATATTGTGTAATTTTAAAATTTAACTAGTAACTCTTTTCTAGGACTCTATTACACCAACAATTAGCTAGGCTAGCGCTTTGGAATAGGCAGAGAGTTGCACTTTCCAAAGCACAAAACACACAATAGCATCTTGTGTTAGGGAGTGTCAAAATTCCATTTACAACATTCCGTCATGGGAAGCCCTTCTCACACAAGGGTCAAACACGAGGTCACATTGATATTGACAGAGTTACTCACCCTGCTTTGTTGATATCGGTGTAGAGATTGCACGTATTACGTGGGTCACTTAGAGGTATACCCACAATGATGAGTGGAAGCCTCTCGAGTTTATTTCGGGCTAGATACCCTACCCTTTCGTGTGGATTGGACTGTCAACTGTCCCCCCCAGATTTATTGTTGTCGGTGGTAACCTTAGTGGCCTATTGTTTTAGGGTCTTACACAAGGTGACTGTGAAGGGGCAAGTCTTCACAGTACCTGGAATCGACGTTGACCAAACTCACTTGGGATCCTTGGAGGGTATACCCACGATTATGTGTGGGAGCTTGCACTAGGGTGTAAGTCTATTAAGAAGGTCGTCAACGTAACTTTTCCACCCTAGCCCAACCCCTTCTCGTCTCGTTGTTGCGACGTTGGATTTCATCACCAACTAGTGACCTCGAAATTAGAAGGTCTTGTTTGCTTGGTATTGTTTCCTAGATTTTGTTTACTAGAACATGTTGTTTGTTTACCCAAGTTGACCACATGATTTCTTCGTAAGTTTGTAACTCGTTCACAATAGACCCTCCATGTTGTTCATGTAGAATGCAGGGCTTACCTCCAGAAAATCTGGAAGGTTCTCAATCCCTGCCTACAAGCTCACTTGAGGGATCTCCTCAACAGAGTGAAGTCCAAGGCCTCACCACTCCATAAGTGGAAAGAACTGAATCTCTAGAACGGTTCCAAATTACCAATACTCGAGAGGACTTTCGACTTCACCCTGATTCTAAGAGACGTATTATGTGAGTGAATTCTTCTAGAGACTTAGTTGTGTTGTCTTCTGGATCACCGAATGGACCCTTTCCAAGAATTGAGGGCCAAGATCCTTTTTGGTCTACTGGCATCTTTATACGAGATCTCTTTGGTGCAGGATCAGGCATTGAAATCACCGTCTCACCTGCGTTCCCCAAAACCTCTGACCCAGACGCAATACCTTTTACTACTGCTTATTATTTTTCTGGTATAGAAGCTCCGCGAGCTGACCACATCTTGACCGTCCATATAGAAATGGTCCATTACACAGACACTACGAGTATTCACACCGGGATTACAGCGGCTAGTCAAGCCCCCATCAACACACCGCTCTCGCCCAGTGTCACCCCGATGCTTCCACCCGGATACCATGCATTGAATGCTTCTATTCCCACTCCTACGCAAACCCCATCTGAAACTCCTGGTGGTCTCTCTTCTTCTGGGCACTCTCCTCTCGGCTTCATTCCGACACTTCCTCAACCCCCTTTCGGAGGACCTTTTTTTTCCTCTATCGACAACACTAATCCTAGTGGCACTATTCCGTCGTTCAAACCAGATTACCAGATTCCTGTTGGTGGACAATTTCACCAAGGAGGTTTGACTCAACCCCCCCTTGTAGGGCAAATTCCCATTGGAACACAAATCCCAATTGGAACACAACCCCCAATTGGAACACAACCTCCGATTGGAGGACAACCCCCACCGACCCCACCCTATGAACAAAACATACCTCCATCCTTGGCCCAATATTGGAACCATCTGATACAACATAATCCTCAATTGACTGGGGGGCAAAAACTTCCAGCTACATCCGTTATAACCCCTAGTATAGGCCAACCATATCCAGGTATGTCCAATCCTATTTGGGGCTCGAATGTTCAAAATCACGTCCCTATTCAAGGATACAATCCCATGAGCTACTTTCCTCCACAACAACCACTCAATCTTCCTGGGTCTTCACATTATATGCAGACTGCTTATGGTCCCACTGGTTTGCCGACGGGGCTCCCTCCCCAAATCCACCAGTACCTGCATGTGAATAGAGAGTTACCCTTCTTGGCCACTTTAGATCTCCCGTATCTGTCAAGGATTTTAAATGATCCAATTCGTCACTCTCCCCAATGGCTTGCTATACCAGCCAAGCTACCATCAGACATCCCTAAATTCGATGGCAAAGCTGGAGAGGACCCGAACAATCACGTCATGACTTTTCACCTCTGGTGCTCATCCAACTCCTTGATGGATGACTCTATTCATTTACGTCTTTTTCAAAGAACTCTCACAGGTTCTGCTACGAAGTGGTATATAGAATTACCACAAGGTTTCTTCGCCGACTTCAACACCCTAGATATGGCTTTCCTCATCCACTACCAGTTACCGATCCATTATGAAATAGGGACCGAGATTTTGAGTTCTTTCAAACAAACCAAAGCCACTTATATATCTGATCACATTCATGAGTGGCGACGGAGATGATGTCTCATCAAACTCGAACTTCCTGATCAGTTGCTGGCAGAGTGGTTCACAAAATCATTTGTGAATGACATTGCTCGTGACATCTCCATGGGTGGAGTTTTCAAAGAAGAACAGGCCATAAGTCATGCTCAATATCTTGACCTCGTTTACTCACAGACGGGTACTCTTTACGATTTAATCCCTGATGCACCTCGTCCTTCCACTTCCGCCACTTCAACTACTCCAGCTGCCTCTCATGCAGCCGATTGTGTGATTGGCACTTTCCATGCCCAACCACATTCCGCCTCAAGCACCAACCCCAAACCTGCTTCTTCTAATGTTCAAAATGCTCCGTCTCCTACCCCTCCCACTGGCAAGACTTCTAAGGTAAATGCAGTTCAATCTACCCCATCCGGTAAAAACAAATCTTGAAAGGGAAAGGGTAAGAATAAGGAGGACAAAAATACTTCTCAAGCAGAGAGAACCAAAACTCCACCTGTTGACGATAGGGATAAGTGAAAACCTCGATACCCTTGTCTTATCTGTGGTGATGATCACTACACGAAGGATTGTCCATGACACGCCAAAGTCACTAAGTTCCTTCAAGGAGCCCTGAAACCGCCTGCTCCGGCCGTTTTGTCCCAACCCTTCCCCTCTCAACAACAGGCCCAATTGGTCATTCATGACCAACTTTCCCCTTCTACTACATCCTATGTATTGATGTGTACTGGCGATTCAAAGAAGAATGACATTTCACTCACCACTTGAGCCAAATATTATTCTCCCTCTAAAGAGAAGGTTGATGATCTACCTCCTTCATTGGTACAACCCTCTCCTGCGATTACACCTACCATTGTTCCTCTTCATCTCGAATGACCAAGCCTTGACACAGTTCTTCGACCCCCTCCAAAGGGCGTCGTTTGGAAATCGGCTTTCAATCCTCATGCTCGTGCTGCCCAGAACTACAACATTGTTGAAGATCTGGCCCAAGCAACTTCTTGAATGTCAGCCCTTGAAGTCCTTCAAAGTTGTCCCACACAACAGAAGGCACTGTTGAAAGCTATCGGTGGAATCGACCCGACATACACTAATTTAATAATTTTTGGCTTGGAAGATCACATTCCAAGGTTACCCCCTCAACTCGCATTCCAAATCTAAGTGATTGTCTCTAACAAAAACATTTGTAGAACCGTTATCGACGAGGTTGCCTCGATGTGTGTCATGTCTGTTACCTGCTAGAAAGCCATCGACTCTCCCTCTTTGAATGAATCCCATAACACTCTCAAAGCCTTTAATGGCTCCGGTTTTAAGCCTTATGGTGTTCTTCCTTTGTTGCCAATCACGCTAGAAGGAAAAATGGTCCAAGTCGAAGTGGAAGTTTTTGACGCTCCTCTCGATTACAATCTTCTGCTTGCCGTAGCTGGATTGATTCCATGCACGCAGTTGTGTCAACTCTTTTTCGTGTTGCATGTTTCCCACATCAAGGAAAGGTCATCAGTATCGACCAATTAGCCTTCTTTAACTTAGATACACGTACTGGCAACATACCGTTCATCGCCAAAACCCCTCCTAGTTACGAGAACGTCGGTGTAGGTCTTCTCAAAGACTCTTCGTTAATGGGTACTTTCCCCATTCCACCGCCCGATGTTCCACACTCGTCCGTTGCTTCAATCAACATGATCTCCACCTTGATTCATGAAACCCCTGCATCTCATGACCCATGGATGGTACCTGACCCTAGCGATCATCTTCGTTATGGTGATGAAATGCCTTTAAGTCCGGTCGAATCTGCCTATCAGGCCATTCAATCGACAACCCCTTCTACCCCCTCTCTTGGTGAGTTATCTCCAAATCCTTTCCGTGTCATTTTTCCCACGGATGAGATGATCATGTCTGTCATGGAAGACACCCCTTGGGACGATGGATATCACTGTTTGATCCTCTTCCTGGAGCAACATACCATCGAGAACTACCAATGGATCTTGACCCCATCGACCATTGTCGTCATTTCAACCGTTCCTGAGGCCACACATGATGTGTTTTCCGAAGGGAACTTAAGCAATATCTCACCCACTATTCCCCTTGACATATCCATCAAACCTGGAATTGTCGAAAATGTGCATATCGAAGCTTCGTGTTCCCCTGATGAAATCGTCACCTACACGTCACTTTTCAAAGAGTTTCATGACGTCTTCGCCTGGAGCTACGAAGAAATGCTGGGTATCGACCCCGTCATTGTGATACATGAGATCAAGACATACCCAGACGCTAAACCCATCCGGCAATGCCTTCGTCCAGTTCACCCACATAAAGCGGCTGCTATCAAGCTTGAAGTCGAGAAACTTCTCAAAACCGACTTTATTTACCCGGTGGCCCTCACTGACTGGGTTTCCAATCTTGTCCTGATCGACAAGAAACAAGGCACAATTTGCGTATGCGTTGATTATAGGGATATTAACAAAGCTTGTCCCAAAGGCAACTTTCCCACCCCCTTCGTCGATCAGATTGTCGACAATTGCACCGTAAGTGAAATCTTCTCTTTGATGGATGGTTTCTCCAGATATAATCAAATCAATATTGTTCCCGAGAATCAACACAAGACTTCTTTTATTTGTCCTTGGGGCACTTTCGCCTATCGGAAACTGCCTTTCGGTCTCAAGAATGCTGGTGCCACTTTTCAGCGTGCTATGTCTTATGCCTTCCATGATATCAAGCACATCGTGCAGCCATATCTTGATGACTTACCCACTCATTCCATGTGCCGGGTCGATCATCCAATTCACCTCCGAGCCATTTTCATCCGCTGTCGGTTTTACCATATACACTTGAATCCTCACAAGTGCGTTATCTATGTGGAATCTGACCAACTTCTGGGCTTTATTGTTTCGCGTCAAGGGATCAGGGTAGATCCTTTAAAGGTTGAGGCAATCCTTAATCTCCCTCATCCTTCTACCCTTCGCCAGTTACAAAGTTTGCAAGGGAAAGCAAAATTTCTTCGTCGTTTCATCCCAAACTACGCTGAGATAACTCGTGGATTTATGTGACTCCTTAAAAAGGGGTCTGAGTTCGTATGGGATACCATCTCAAACAAAACCTTCAAAGCTTTGAAATTTTCTTAGACACGTGCTCCACTTCTCTTCCTCCCCGATTACAGTTGTGATTATTTCCTCTACCTCGCAGCCTCAGATTACACCATTGCTATGGTTCTCATCCAAGTGGATGATTCTCATGATGAACATGTTATCTATTACTTGATTCAAAGTCTAACGCCTACCAAAACCAAGTATTTACATGTCGAAAAATTGGCCTTGGCATTCGTCTAAGCAGTTCAACATTTTCGACACTATATCCTCTCTTGCAAGACTACAGTGATTTCTAGTTGCAACCCTATGCAACACATTCTCTCACGTCAATTTCTAGGGGGCAAATACTCCAAATGGATAGTTATACTCCAGGAGTTTGACTTGGAATTCGAATGAGCCAAGTCCAAGAAGTCCTTAGTGTTTGCCGAGTTGATATGTGACTTTCCCTACTCTGAAACGGAAAATGTAGCAGCCGATTCATTACCTGATGAATCCCTTTTCCTCATTAGTTCTGATGATATTTATTATGGCGATATCATCATATATCTCCAAACCCAGAATTTCCGGCCTAATTTGTTTAGTACTAATTGACGTCGAATATGCTACCAAGCCCGTCAATATATTATCCTTAGGAATACTCTTTATCGCCGTGGGATTAACTCAGTTTTTCGACGTTGCCTCATGTTCGACGAAGCTGAGAAAGCCTTAAATGACTACCATTCTGGAGCCTGTGGTGGTCATATGTCTGGGTATGCTACTGCCCAGAAGATCTTATGAGAAGGGTATTTTTGGCCTTCTTTATTTAACGATTGCATAATCGCTGTCCAAAAATGCCACGCTTTCCAGACCTACAATCATAAGATACGGTCACATCTCTCTCCTCTTCACCCTGTGGTCTCCGTTGGTCCCTTTGTGAAATGGGGCATCGATTTCATGACATGTCACCCCCACTTGGCTGGGGGGAATGGATACATTATTGTAGCCATATATTATTTTACGAAATGGGCCAAGGCGATGCCGACATTTGACAATACTGGAAAGACCGCAACATTATTCATTTTTAATCACATCATAGCTCATTTTGGTGTTCCTAAGGCTATTGTCACTGATCACAGTAACCACTTTAGAAAATTCATGATGTCCGAACTCACTAAAAAGTTGGGTCTTCGCCATGAAAACTCAATGCCCTATTACCCACAAGCCAACGGCCAAGTCGAAGCGATTAACAAAGTTCTCATAACTATGCTCTGACGAATGATAGGGATTCACAAAACAAGTTGGCACACAATGTTGTTTTCAGCATTGTGGGCTTACAGGACATCTGTTAAGTCCGCTACTGGGTTTACACCTTTTAGGTTAGTTTATGGTTTGGAAGCCATTCTCCTAATCGAATGCAAGATACCCTCTTTAAAACTAGCTGTTGAACTCCTACCAAACACTTCCACTGAGGAAGAACATCTATTGTATCTTATGCGATTAGACGAAACTCAACGCGATGCTACCCTAGTCATAGAAGCCCAGAAGAAATGTGTCAAGGGCCAATACGACAAACATGTCAAGCCTCATGTTTTCTTCGAAGGAGATTTGGTTCTCCTCTATTAACAAGATCGAGATATGCTAGGAGCTGGAAAATTTGAAGCCATGTGGCAAGGTCGTTATATCATTAGATGAGTTTTGGAAAAAGGAGCTTACGAGTTAGTATATTGCGATGGTATCCCTTTGAGTGAACCCATAAATGGGTTGTACTTGAATAAGTACTATACATAAGATCACCTGTGCACGAGTACTTGTATTTTTATTGTATCATACTTCTTGTGTGTTACTGTAGTTTGCTTTTGTCGTTATCTGGTCTCTACCCTTATGTGATGTTGTGTTTGATTTCCAGATGTCAGAGTCTTCGCTACCCTACTTTGGCTTCGCTGATGGTGCTAGCCGTAGTACTTAGAACCTTGCTTCTGCTACGTGGACAATTTACGCCCCTACAAACGAACTTGTCACTTTACGAGATGTGTGTCTCGGCCATGCGACCAACAATATTGTAGAGTATAGCGCCATTATCGAATTGTTGATTGATGCTCTCTCGCTCAGTATCCATCACTTGGTTGTGCGACTCGATTCGCAGCTCGTAGTACTATAGTTAAGTAATGTCTATGCTATTTGAAGTCCTACTTTGTTACGGGTATATTTGCAAATTCGCCTCTTGGAATGTTATTTTGATTATATTGAATATCAACATATTCCTAGATGTCTAAATACATTAACTGATGCATTAGATAACTATGTATTAGACAGACATTTGGGTCATTTATAAATCAATCACATCAAATTTCACACAACACAAGATAAATCGGTAGAATCCGTATGTATATATAACGATCAAAAAGTTTTTGACAAAAAAATTCTATCTGAGGACCAAAATTTCAAAATCTGAAGCTCATAGCTTCTATAAAGTGACGTCATGGATGACATTCATGGTAACACATCACTGCCTGGGCAACCCTACAAAGTAGTTGGCTAACAAACTCTGACACCCCTACTATATGACACTGATAATGCAGCGGAACCTCTCCAAGAGGCATGTCTGGAATGTCTGCTGTCAAACCCTCCAGGTTTTGTTCCACCGCTTCATAATCTTCAGCGTCCCATTGTGGCACTGGAGCCACCTCTCCTCATCGCTGAATAGGAGAAGTACCAGGTGGTCGATAAGGCCCCACATCTGTGTCATTAAAAAAGAAGTTTTGTAATTAGACCTTGGACGAACATAAAAACATTTGCATATGATAAAATTCACAAAAACATTGAAAAAGTAAAAAATGTGTACTTCTTACCAAGATCCCCCCACTGAGCGCTCTTGGGCAGGGTCAAGTTCGGATCTCCTCGGAAGTCCAACCCAGCATAGGCATAATCATCGACCATCAACATCTATGGTCGCAACCAGTCAAAGAAGGAATCATTGTATTTGATGATTGGTCCAGCTATATGCCGCGCCATGAGGTTACACCACCTCAGCATTCTCGGATCCTCTGGAGCAGGAAGATCCCACTCAACCTGCAACCTCAGTAAGGGAACCCTCTCAAGAAAGAAGGACACCAACAATGACCCGTACCCGAATTTCTTCAGGTCGCCTCTCCTACATTTGGTCAACTACCTCTTCACGCTACGAAGGACTGCGTCTGCCCAGTTAAAGACCTGAGGCTTAGTACACTCTATGGCATACTGAAAGTAGCTTTGGAGAGCCATGTGAGGAGTAGCGCTCCCAGCCATACGAGCAATGGTGAACAAAATAGTGCGAAGGGTCAAATCCTGCACCCCCCAAATGGCCACTTTTCCCTTGCTCCTTTCCACCTCTGGAACACAGTACAAACGACAGTATTCCCTCATAGGCAACCCACCACCTCTGCTACCAGTAAAGCTAGTGTGCTACCCACACCATGATAGTCCTGTCAAAAAGTAAACGTCCTCGATATCCAAGGACAATGTGTGGACCCCTACGTGGAAAACTTGTTGGTCCACATCCCACATATGCACAAGGTACTCCAAAGCTTGACTTGGGACCTCATACCTGGGATACGAAAGAATTTTAGGAGACCATAGTCTCACAAAGTGGAAATGGTGCCCGGGTTATTCATGGCAATAGCATCATCCTCTTCATGCTCTCTTTCATTCCATTCCAGAACCATGGTGATAGACAAATGTCTGCACAAGAAACATAAGAAGAAGGTCAACAACTCTCTTCAAGACTTGGTATCTTTTTCATTGAGAAAACATCAAAGAAATTTTTCACTTTGTAGTTCTCGCAGGTGCCTTTGGGTTCACCTACGAGAATGATGCATTCTCGCAGGTCCCGTGTGGCTGGCCTGCGAGAATGGCTGAGCACAAATTTAACCCCTAAAACAAGCTCAAAAACATGAATTTTACCAATGAAAATGAAAAATTGAACCATGAAAAGATAGAAGACAAGGAGCTTACCTCAGTGCCAGAGACGGTTCATCGAATGGATGCTCGTACCTCCCACAATCGACCGCCGAAATTCAAGGGCAAAAGAGGGGTTTTGGGCTAAAATATTGGCAAAGTTACAATGACTATGGTAAAAAGAACTTTTACCCACTTATATTTACTTTTACCATTTTTGTTGGGTTTTTATAATTGTTTTATTTATTAAAACCTAATGCCTCATACCCTTATGAGTGCGATTTTTTGCAGACATGACGACTTCGACGTTCATAAACAAGGATACATATATTTTTTCTCTTTTCATCGCATGTTTAAGTTGTTTTTTATGGTTTTTTCACAAAACCTCGAGCTTGGTCTTTGTCCGTTCTCACGCTCGAAAATATCTAAGAACGCAATCGAGCATACTATTATCACTTTTTCAGGCTCAACAAGGTTATACGAAAAAGGAACCCCTTGGAGTCCTCTTTAAGCTTTTTTTAGACTCTCTAAACATGAAAAGATCGTTGAGCGACCTTGCTATTTTCACGTTCGTTAAAGTATTTGAAGAAAGCATCTGTTGGGCGATAATTTATCTCTTTTTCGGTCTCATCAAACTATTTTACGAAAAAGGAGTTGAGAGAGTTCTCTTTTAAGTGTTTTTCCAGACTCTATAATCATGAAAAACCTTCGAGTTTGCTATCTTTGGACTCGTTAAACAAACATTGAAAGACCCGTAATGGGACCGAACCACTCCTTC